>QFDD01120244.1:0-15473 GCA_006871305.1 Vachellia collinsii
AGGCAAAGGTTTGCACATGGGTCAATGTGTAATTATCCTTTTTTCAATAAGGTGTAATTATTTTAATATGAACTTAAGTAGTTAAACTATTGTTCAATGAACTTTGTAGGCACTCAGACTAAGGTCAAGTGAGCTTAAGCTTGAGAAGCAATTGGAAAATGCACATGCTGAAATTACTTCCTACAGGTACCTTCAGTTGTCACTCGTGAATAAAAAGAATCATGGATGGCTGGATCAAAAATTATGTTCAACCATGGCTCCTATATATATAGATTTCATTTGTTTTTATGACTCGCTTTATTGAGATGACTCCTTTCCTTCAATTATTATGATAATTAAGACAAAATTAGAAGTTTCAGGATAATGAAGATTATTGGAAAATGAAATCCTGAGGCATTTATTCCATCTAATCAAGACAATATGGCTGTAAATGCTGCATGGACAGTTCAAAGAGAAAGTAGACAATGATCTAGTTGAATCCCCTTTCCACATATTTTCCTAAAAGCTACTGGAGGGGGGAATAATATATGCTTTGAACTAATTTGATTTCAATCCTGTTATCTCACCTTTTTTTCACGGGTCAGACCCTCAATTACTCTGTGCCAAAGAGTGGGGTGCTGTGGCCTTTTAAGACTTGTCCTCTGTGAACTATGTTACTGATTGATGGAGTTTTTGTGAGTTGTGTGATATATTTACGACTATTAGAAGTGGTTATTGGATGATTTTGAATTACTTATGTGGCAAGAATCATTCTTTTCCTATGGCTTTGATTTTCTATTACCTGGTTTTTCCTTCCTTTGTTGATTTTCTTGCTTGGTTTAAGTTTAGTGAAGATTATGATAGGGCATATCAAATGACAATTCATAATAATTCTTGCAGAAAGAAAATGTCCAGCCTTGAGAAAGATCGCCATGATCTGCAGTCAACTATAAATGCTCTTCAAGAGGGTAATCAGGGCTTAATTGTGTTTTATTACTGCTGTTTCAATGCACATTTGAGCTTAGACCATATTTAAAGTCATTTTAATCTTCTCCTAGCTCACCTATATGTGTGGTGGTAAGCCTAGCATCTTATTTGATGCATATAAAAGTAGGAAGAAAAAACTAGGACGAATTGAGTTGGAATAGAAAGAAGATAGAAATGTGCCTATCTTGTTTTTCGTCATTCTTCTGATCTGTAGTTTGACTTTGCTAGCCAGTTCCTAATTTGGAGCATCTTAGCTTGTGAATGCACTATAAAATTAATTGTGATGCTTTCTATGTGGTAGGAGTTTTTTAATGACCTCTCTTTGGTACTTGGCCATTTGTCCTTTTTAGGTGTCCTTTGTAACTGATATGTAGAGTGATCAAGAGCTTTTCTGCCTAAAAGAGTTATTTGCTTTTGCTGTCTTTGATTTCTGTTTCTTTTGTAAAGGAGCTTTATGAAATCCTCCTCATTATTTGTACACTTTCTATCTCCCCTTTGAGATGATTTCCCCTTTTGTAAATTATGGTCGACTATTGCTTGGCTTGTTCTTGTGAACTAGTTGAATTCATGTGCAAACTTGGTGGATCCATGTTCATTCTTTGCCTTTATATTGATACAGAAAAGAAGCTGTTGCAGTCCAAGGTACGGAAGGCTTCTGGGATTGGGAACTCTATTGAAAATTCAACTAATAAAAAGGATGTTTCAACATCTACAGAAGACATAGGTACATATACCTCGTTGGTTACTGTCCTTAAAAATGAGAAATTAAAAGGACAATTGTTATGTCATCTTGTCACTTAGTCCTGTTTCCCAGATCCCATAGATATCAAATTGATATGTTTTGTTTACTTAAGGCATGGAATATGCAAGATGATATATTTCCAGATTATATTAATTACCTTAGGTGACGTTTATTTCTTATATCATGCAGCAAGCATAGATGCTGCTGCAACCTCTTCCAGTGAGGAAATGCATGACTCTGCTACGGATTACTCTGGTTTATCCTTGGTTCCGGAAGTTGGGCACTCAACTTTTGGAGCTTCTCCTGTGAATATTCCTCCTGATCAGATGAGAACGATTGAGAACATTAATGCAATTATTTCTGAGGTAGCATGTGATCCTGCAAAATTTAGATTGTATGCCTCCCCCCTTCCCCACTTTGAGAATTAATCCTTTTCACTCTCCCTGCTTCCATGTGTCTGATCATACGTAGTTTTAGTGGCCACTTAATAGCCCCAATGTGTAGTCACTTCTCAACATTTCTATGTGCAGTTGGCATTGGAGAAAGAAGAACTGCTGAAGGCTTTGGCATCTGAATCATCTGAGTGTTCCAGGATGAAGGTAGATTAGTCATTACTCCCTTAAGACCTACTTAATTAATTCACAGAGATTTAGAAAATTGGTCATGCTGATTATATGTCATTATTATCTTAAAACTGTACCACTTTCCCTAAAAATACCCCTCTTCTAATGAGGGCATAGAATGTTAGAGAGAGGAAAGTGAGAAAATCTGTGAAAATAATTAGGGTAATGTGGGGGAAAATATTAAATAAAGGCAACAAAGTGGATCAAGATATTATATTTAGGACCAAACCCCATTCATCAATCATTCAGTTAGGCCCTATATTTAAGACAAGAGGGGGTATGTGATTCTGTATTGACCAACAAAAAATCTCATTTCTTGGAGTGAGAAGAGAATAGTTCTGAACTACTGAGTTCTTGGTGGAACTTTTTCAGCTGGTGCAAGAAGAGACACTGAAGTCCTTTTAAAGCATTAGTTTGCAAGTACTAAAAAGTTAGAGGTGGCACCATCCCATGCATCCTTTTTTTTTTTTTGGGTAGGATATAAAATTAAATTGTGTGGGGGAAGGAGAAAAACTAGAATAAAGAGGGGGGCAAGTCATTTTCCAATAAAACAGCAAAAAAGGAGCAATAAAAGAAAAACCAGAACCACACCAATAAAAGATACACGCTCATCCTGTCAGAAATTGTACAATCAAGTTTTTTTTTTTTAATTATCAACAATCAAGTTTTTTAATACGTCCTGGCAGTAATAATTGGGTTCACGGATTAACCTCATCATCTCTATTGTCTTGTTCTGAATGAAGGAGTTAAACAAGGAGTTGTCCCGAAAACTTGAGGTCCAGACGCAAAGATTTGAGTTTTTGACAGCTCAAAGCATGGCTGGTGAACATGCTTCCGTGAAACAACCAAACGTTCATACCACATATGACAATGCCCCATATGCAGATGAGGGTGATGAGGTAACATCTGTGTTCAGGTTTCACTTTGATTAGGTGAAGTTAAAAATTTCTGGCATCATTTATAGAACAATATGTATGTGAAGCCTCAAGGAGGTGTATGTTGAAACACAGCTTTTTATTTGTAATCTCATTAGCTGCTAAGAAATAAGGGGGTAGAATGCATTAATGCAAAACGGAATTGACATTTCTCTATTGATCCTTCTAGGTGGTGGAAAGGGTGTTAGGATGGATTATGAAGCTGTTTCCTGGTGGGCCAGCGAAACGAAGAACCAGCAAACTCAATTGATATATTTGTCGCAACTCTTCACTTTTTCCACCTCAATCTACACCTTGGTATTGTGATATCAGCGCACAGAACCTGTAAACTTTGATCCAGAGTCTGCGCCAAGATGCCTTTTTTGTTTCTTGTCGCCTCCTGAATACAGTGGAGGCCGTGATCTTGTATATTTTGAGTGAAGCAATGCATTCTTGAAGGAAGATGAGCATCTATCTTTTTAGAGCTGCTTATTGATTGGTGAATCCAGTTGCATTTGTTTTGGGAAGATATGCAATAAAGATCTGATATCTGATTGGATTCCAAGTTTTGTTCGTCTAAATTGTTGGGATGTAGAAGGGAGAATGTACCCAAAAGCTTAGAGGGAAGAAACAGAGTGACATATGTAAGACATGGTATATAATAGAAAACGTGTTTTGTTGCACTGATAAACTGTGAGCCGGAATATTAATTATTAATTTAAATGGGAGGCTTTCAAAGGTCTGCCATATTCACATGTTAATCTTCAAATATCACTATTCTTTATCTACTTTCAAAGACGTACATATATATGAATTTTAACAACTCATTTTAATCAATTATTTCGCTTATAATATCGTTTGAAAAAAATAAGTGTTTCCACCTTCCATTAGAAAACCAATTGTTCTCCTTTTGCGCTACTAATGTCAATTGGAATGAATAATAATTTAATAAATATGGTTTATTTAAGTATAAATAAGGTAAACCGTAATGCACAAATAATATGGTTTATTTAAATTTAAGTATAAGATGTTAGGGAAACTTTTTTAATATTATTCTGTTTGAAGTCATTAATTATGTGAGGAAATGTAATGTAAATTTAAATTGTTATTATTTTTCAATGCACGTGTTAAATATAGGTAAAAATTATTATTTTTTATTTTTTAAATAAAATTAAAAATTTCATTATTTTTTATTTTGATAATATATACACTTTAAATTTAAATTGTTATTATTTTTCAATCGAGGATGAAGGTATTTTATAATAACATAAAGTGTATATATATACACTTTGATTTAAGAAAATTACCGATATTTTTTCTTAAAAAAAGGTATGACACTATGACTATACACGTGGTGATAAGAAAACGACTGAGATTGTGCCACGTGGGGTGAGGAATCCCTCAGAGATGTGTGTATGTGTGAAGTAGTATACTGGTAAGTAGGTGACAATGGCCTCACAGATATTTATAGTCCGTGGAGCGAATACTGATAGGCGCCAAAGGAGGTGAGGATGAGGTAGCTTCGTCGTCATGTCATCCTTCATTGGCAAACTCTCTTCTCTCCCACTCTCCCTTTCCATCATTTCTTCTTCATCTTCCAAAGGTTACCATCTTTCTCTGCAACTTTGCTTTCTTTGCCTTGTTTTTTCCTTTCTTATAACCGATCTCATCTTTTTGGCTAGCAGAAGCTAACTCCAGCTCTCCTAATTCTGTGCATTTGAGAGAGGACTGGAGAAAGAGGTCTAGGCCCATCCCACCGGGAGGCACCTACCCTGCCAAAGACCATTGCAGGTATCTTTTATCTATTTCTCGTCCAACTAACCATGTTTCCTCTTCCAACACTCTGTTTTTTTTTAAAAAAAAAAAAATTGATCCTTTCTAGTTTGTCAGCATTTTCTCTGTAAAGTTGAATTCTTAGAATCTGATTAGTTCTTCTTCATTTTTGGGACAGTCGATGCGGGCTCTGTGATACATATTATATTGCCCACGTCAAGGATGCCTGTGCTTTCTTGGGAGATGGGATGTCTAGAATTGAAGTAAGTTCGTTTCCTCTATTGCCTTCTTTTTTGGTGATTAAGTCCTAATATTTTCAACTTAATACTACTAGTGATATCCTTATTCTAATAAATGCATAACCACCACTATACTTCAAGGATTCGTTGGATAATTTAAATGAAAAATAAACAGGGAAGTTATAACCAACTGATATGAAGTGCTTAGTAATACCTTTTCTAGATTTTCTCCAGATTAATCAACTGGGATATTTGAAAATTTGAAAGATGGATTGCCACTGTTTAAATATTTTCAGTTGGCTCAGATGAACTGACCTTGTATCGGGAAACTTTAATGCACAACAGTTAAGCAATGCTCGATTGTATCTCTGATGTGTTGCAATCTTGAAGACTTGAGGTGAATATAAGTATATAACTGCAAAATATTCTTCCATTGATGTTCAATGGCTGTTTCCTCTTTCAGAGATTGGAACCCGTAGTTCATGGTAGAGGGAGGAAAACAGATACATTGGAGGAGATCTACTTTGGTGTACATGAGGAACTATTATATGCTCGAAAACTTGAGCCTGTGGAAGGTAATTTTTCCTGTTTGCAAATGTAAAATCTATTACTGCTATTTTATTAGCTGTATTTATTAGTCATTCTTTTCTACATCAACTTGTGAGGATCTGTGAATGCAGTACATTTCTTATATTTTCAATTATCTTATGTTTGAAACAGTATCAATAAGTAAATATACCAAGTTAATCATTGGATACAGTACACCATCAGAGAAGTGTTCTCTCTTATTTGAGCACGAAAATGCTCAAATTTGAATCAGTCAGTAGTACCAGTTACGGTTACCAGATATATCCAAAAGTGAAAAAGTTTATCCTTAGTGATAAATTTATCATAAATTCCAATAAGTTCTCAAGGATCAACCTTTAATTTTTATGTTATAGAAAACTGTATCATGAGAGTAGGAGAGTCACAACTTTCAGCTTCAAATGTGTAGCTTATCATTAAAATTAATTTACAAAGGCCAATATGCCTCGAGAAGATGATTTCACTTACCAAAACCACTTCTCTGTTGATAGGAGCTCAGTGGACTGGGATAGTAACTACCATTGCTATGGAAATGCTTAAATCAGGCATGGTTGAAGCCGTCATTTGTGTTCAGAGGTAGTGGAAAGGATTTTAGATTCAAACGAAAGGCCAATGTGAATGTATTTAGTATTAAAGTTAACTTTATTTATATACTCTGTTAATCACTCTTATTTGATTTTAAATATCATAGTGATCCTGAGGACAGATTATCTCCGAGGCCTGTGTTGGCAAGGTGTGCATAGTTATTTCATTATTAGAAATTAGAATAGTCTGAGTTGATTTGTCTTACTAGCAATACTCACTTTATTTTTCACACTTACGATAGTGTCATGCTCCCATTCCCCTCCTAAATTTCTTCCAGGACACCTGATGAAGTTTTAGCAGCGAAAGGTGTGAAGCCAACATTATCTCCTAACCTAAATACCCTCGCCCTTGTTGAGGTGTGTACAATTACTGTCTGTGACAGAAATTCCTTCTCACAATATTGGATAAAAATTTTGCTCATATTTTGTAATTTTATATTGAATGGTTGAAGCCAATTGCTTATATTAGAAAGGATTTGATTAATATGGTTATTTATTGCATGACAATCATGTTTAAGCATCTGAAATGCCTTGACAATATATCATGGAAAGACGTTAGATAAATACTTGAATCTAGCGTACTCTTGTTTTCACTTGTCAACATCAGTCAAAAATTAAGAATTTGGCTGATGAAGCTATGCAAACTTATTGTTCAATATGAGATTGTTGAGGATTGTTCCCAATATATTTTTCAGTATTGTGTAAAAGGCAAGTTTGGAATCTTATGTGCTTTTATTCCGCCTCCATGCTAGGGGAGAATTGAAATGACTGCCTTTTTAGTGCTCTTGCTATTTGAACATTTCATCAGTCTGTGTATGGCCTTAATTCCCGCTGTCAAGATATCTTGAAGTTGCTGCTATTCTTAGTATGTGTTTTAATTTTCATTATGACAGGCAGCAGGTGTCAAGCGTCTTCTTTTTTGTGGTGTAGGCTGCCAAGTTCAAGGTATTGCTTGTATAATGCTCTGGACGTTTCTCATATCAGTCCTTTTCTTCATTGACTTTGTCCTATTGTAATGCAGAATAATTTCTTCAATTTCAGCATTAAGATCTGTCGAGCAACACCTGAATTTGGATAAGCTTTATGTTTTAGGCACTAATTGTGGTAAGCAAAAGATAATGCATTCTGTTAAGCCTTTTTCTTTTTATCAAGCAATTTTTAGTTATATAAGACATGAACTGCTACTCTACTCTTTTGTGCATAAACCACTGGTAATCCTCAATAAATTTGACGTAATACTATCTTTTTACTTCACAGTGGACAATGGAACTAGGGAAGGTCTGGATAAGTTTCTAAAAGCTGCCAGTGATACCCCGGAAACAGTTCTTCATTATGAGTTTATGCAAGATTACAAGGTTTTTTTACATATAAATCATCTATACTAGCATAAGTATAACTGCCACATCAATTTTTGGCCTAGCAAATAGTGTCAACCTTGATTAGAAGTTAGCTTAGCAAATGGCTTGTCCAGTAGTTATTATTGTTTTAATTGTCATCATATACTGCCAAATTGGCACTTTTCTCTGTATATTCTGCCACATGGAATATGACTGCCATTTTTTTTGTCAGAATGTTCAGTTTATGTTACATTGATCATGTACTAAATTTCATGCCAAACGTCTCATTTATATTCAAAATGAGAAACAAACTTTTTGTTCCTCATATGATAGTGTGATACCAATTTGATTATTTTAGTCTGTTGCTTAAAAATGCAATCCAAGCTTTAATAGGCCACTTTTCAGTGTCTATATTTATATCTGTTTGTGTAGTATCCCAGCTAGCATTTCATTCTTTACAAAATCAAAGCTTGTTAAATTCTTAACGTATACCAAGTTGAGTATTGTACATTTTATAAATTTATGACCAGGTTCACTTGAAGCACTTGGATGGTCATATTGAAGAGGTTAGACGGCTCTCTTAATTTGATTATGTTTTTGGGTTTAACAAGAAAGCTGCTTCATTCAGTTTCATTTTTAAACTAAAACAGGTTCCTTATTTCTGCCTACCGGCAAATGAGCTGGTTGATGTTATTGCCCCCTCATGCTACAGGTGAAATGTTTGTCACATGATGATTATACATAGGTCTTGTAATTTGACTGGCAGGCTGTTGCAGCATTCCTGGATTAGATTTTACAGTAAGTCTTTTTTTCCCGAAATTATATTTTCTGCTAACTTTTCAGAATCTTTTTGTGTGTTACAGCTGTTTTGACTATACAAATGCCTTAGCGGTAAGTTCTAACGAGCATGTAAAACTTTTAATTTTAACTAGAATTTCATTTTACCCTACCTTTTTCGAAATATTTCGTCCTGAAGTTGCTAATTTCAGGACTTAGTGGTTGGATACATGAGTGTGCCCAAATATTCTGGAGTCAGCATGACACGACATCCTCAATATGTCACTGTCAGGTAATATCGCTTAAGATGTTCAGGTGTTTGGATATATGGTTGTTCCAATGTATTACTGATCTGTTAAGACGTTAATGTATCTCTCTACTATTTCTTGGTCTATATACTTTAAAGAAAGGAAAGAGGAAAGAGAAGGAGAGGGAAAGGAAAGAAGTGAACGCCTGCAGTTAAACTGTTAAGGGGAAAACCCCATACTGGGGCACTGAACTATGGAGGGGATTCCCTTTTCTATAATTATGTTATGAAGGCAACCTAAAACTCTTCTCTTCCACTTCCTTCTCTTTCTCCTATTCACCCTCATCCAAACAAGTTAATAGTTGTCGTGAATGGGTGTGATATTAATAAATTACATACTGGGAGGCTCACTGTTTTATCAGAAGTGATTCCTTTGTTTTACTCTTGAAATGACAGGAATGAACGTGGAAGAGAAATGCTGAGTCTGGTGAAGCAGTATTTGGAGATTAAGCCAACAACTAGTGGTGTAAATTATCAGCTCTGTCCCATTTAACCTTGTAAAGTATTGCTTCATCAAAAGGGTTTGATTTTTTGCCTTGTCTTCAGGGGCATCGGCGACCATTTGTTATGGAGACTGTTAAAGCTGATGATAATGCTAAGCTAGGTAAGCTTAATGAAGTCTTTGGGCTTAGCATTGGCCCCTGGTTAGTATATATGGCCCCTTTTTGGGGGCATGGTGGACTTCATGCAGGATAGTGTTATGCTGTGTTAACATTCATTGTTCTGCCATCAAGATTAGACCTTTTTCTTTTTGGTTCTTTCGGGAAATGATGATTACAATTTTATTCCCTGAGAATATCTCTGCTCCTAAAGATGCTTCTTCAATACTACTGATGCTTGAAAGTTCCTATTTTGTCCAGGGAAAGGTCCTGCTCAGCCAGCCCCAAAATTTATTGGAAATCTGATAGCTTTTGTTCTAAACCTGGTAAAATATTTTCCCACGATTTTTCCATTGAAACGTACAAAGAACATAATAATATTGTTTTGACCCTCACTTGCATCTCAGATTGGTCCCAAAGGTCTTGAATTTGGACGTTATTCACTTGATTATCACACCATCCGCAACTATTTGCACGTAAATCGTACTTGGGGAAAAGAAAGGTATAAGATAATGTACCGACCTACAAGGATGAAATGTATTTGTATTCTGCTCTCATGGTTGAAAATTAATGCTTGCAGAGCTGATAGGCACATGCCCGCATATGCTAAGAAACTTGTGGATCTGTACAACCAAAATGGTCAAATCGATCAGATGCTTTCCAACAAGTGACATATAGTTGATTATCATACAAGCATTATTGGCGTAGGTGAATTCCAAGCGTGAAATGAGTCTTTTCTACTTTGTTTTGAAACCACATTGCATGATTATGAATCTTCGAATTATGCCTCTGTAGATTAAAAACCATTATACAAGGGCCCTAGTGCTTGCATATGTTGAATACTGCAACCGGTTGAAGTTCCAAGTTTATCAAAGATTGTGCCTTGTTTGGATGGTCTGATAGTTCCAGATCGAAAGAGAAAGTGAT
This sequence comes from Vachellia collinsii, assembly GCA_006871305.1. Taxonomy (NCBI): domain Eukaryota; kingdom Viridiplantae; phylum Streptophyta; class Magnoliopsida; order Fabales; family Fabaceae; genus Vachellia; species Vachellia collinsii. The sequence continues at coordinate 10,374 of QFDD01120244.1, forward strand.
TGTTGTGGTTGGCCATTACGTATTTGCATGACACGAGCGCCAATCAATTATAACTGATAACATCAGTAGTTAGGAGCTCATAGGCAATAGTTCACGAACAGTATTTTACTGGTTTGGAAAGATCGATGAGAAAATCAATGTTGCATCGTCCTGATTGTAAGAAGTCTGTAAAGTTAAGAACAAGAGAATTGGTTTTCTCTTCTGTTAAGGTCTGTCTTGGCTTGATGAAATTGGAATGAGATTATGTCAGGGCCACAAAAAGTGTGAGATCAAGTCTTACATCAGATTATTTACGTACAAGATTCTGATTTGGTTATACTGTTATAGAAACTCATGCCTCTTTAATCTCCTGGGTTAATTTCTTAGTTGTCGTTCTAGTTGATATTATTGCCTTTCACTAGACATCCCACGCAATTTTACTGCGCTAGTAGTGTAGAGAATGCCACGTTAGACTCTAGCCTCGTGAACAAGTTTTTTTTTTTAAATCTTCGTAAGATTTCCATCAAATTCGTTCACTTAACAAAAGTCAAAAACCCGAAATTTCCCAATTCCTAGATACGGGTTTAAGGGTATTTAAAATTGCATATTTGCATATATTATAAAGACGTTTAAATCTTGTCTATATCATCATGTCAGGGGTTTGCTGAAATTAGTAGTGCTCAGTGTTGGCAAAAACGAATAGAATATGGGGGGAAAATTGGGGTTTCATGTCATTTTTCTTTTGATAACAAAGAGAGCAAAGGTGATCCACCAAAACTTGATGATCGAAAAGGGAAAAAGAGTGGCTTTAATTTTGAAGTTGCTTTTACATTGGAAACACTTCAATTCCAACGCAATCCAAAACAAAATATTTGACAAAAATTGCTTTTTACTTATAGGGAGTCAGTTTGAACCCTGAAACGTGATCCCAAATTCCCAATGCAGTCTACTTTTTTTTTAGAAAAACCTCTTCAATAATATCAGTTCAATGTTTTTGCTCCTAATCACAAATTTGAAGTCAATTGTGTAAATAAAATGAGCGAGCATACCTTTCTGCATTCTCTTTGCTAGGAATACATAGGGCTTGTTTGTCAATCACTTAAAAAGCACTTTTACGTAAGTTGAGATAAAACTTCTCTCATATACTTACCTCAAATTGCGTAAAATCACTTAAAAAAATTATTCCCAAACATACCCATAACCGTGTGTAACATACATTTTTCTTGCTACACACAAACCTAAGCTTATAATTCTCAGAATATGTAATAATAGTTAAGTGACAATAAAAGCTCTCATTCAACAGGCAGACATGAACATCTAATAATCTATCATGTCCTTGGACCATGGACCTTAGAAAAGTCAAATGATCCATTTGAAGAAGGGTGACTTTTTGATAAATATCTCTTGAAAAATGAATTATGGGTAGAAGTTAGAAAATGTGATATGATTTATCTTTGAATAAATATTGAAGAAGTAACTTTTTTAGTAGAAAATAATTAAAAATGACATGAATCTAATTAAATAACAAATATATATTATTTTATAGATTGTGATAAAATTTGGGAAACATAAAATGATAAAAATGAAAAATGAAATAAAAGAAAGTATATGTAAATTTAATACCGTATAAACAATATAAAAACATATTTAATCTCAACAATTTACATAATATGTGATAAAAAAAGATTTAAATAACAATGAATAAGGCCCTCTGTGGTTTAAAAAAATAAAAATAAACCCTTTGAAAAAAAGAAAAGCCAGTGATTTTTTTTTTAAAAAAACAGTATCAACGGAAAAAAAAAACTTTTTTAAAGGCTTTCTCTTTGTCCCCGGGATGAATCAGCTGACTGGAGACTTTCTCTCTCACCATGACGCCAACGCGCCGGGAGGAATTTCTTCTTTAGCCAAAAGGAGCTTTTATCCCACAAGGAGCTCTTCCATTAACGTTGAGTCAAACATGGCATTATGACTTTTTTTCTTTTAACGCGCGTCTCATCACCCAAAAGGAGGTATAACTCCTTTCCAAACACGCGTAAACCATGTTCAAACCACCACCGTTTTATCCCTTAACTGCAGTTCATAATTCTGTTGATGCTTTTCTTTTTGACGAAACGTCAAATCAACCGATTCGTATGTTGTTCTGAAACACGATACATGTTACTTGGACAAAACACGCATAACATGGGCTGCAGGAAAAAACCATGTTCATAATGATATGCACGTCAAAGCTATAAATCTGCACCAAAACCTGTGACTATGTGAATAATGTTGCCCCACACCACTCAATTTTTTTTGCCAATCACACCACTCAATTAATACACAGTAAGTAGCAGAAAAATATGAAAGAGACAAAGTCGAAGACATGACAAGACGCAAGCACTGTGATACAATAAAATATACAAATAATGCCAGAGATATATTCAGAATACAAATCATATCAGTAATCAGACACAAACGAGCGATGCATATATAACAGATGGTGTCAAATACAGTTCTCAATTGTGCAGTGAAGTTCTGTGCCGCTGCTAACATTTGTCTTTTGCATAGAACAGTAACTCTCAGCAGTCAGCAGTAGCAAATGGATAAGGTGGAATGAACTTAGCATGTTTGGGAAAAGTGACTTTTATCTGATTTTTGCAAATTAAAGTTGGGATGAGAGTAAAACAGTGTGATGTGATTTATATTTATATTTATATATACTTTTATAAAAAATTCAGTTTGACAAAAAATTGTTTAAATGATTTATTGAAAAATCAGTTTCAAAAAGTTCAAATATTAAAAAAAAACAAAAGCAAAAAAAAAAAATTTTGCTTCAATTTTAAAGTGACTTTTTAGCAAAATCATGTCAAACATCATTTTTTTTCCATCCAATTAGCCATTTTGATCCCAACTAACTTTTGAGGCTTCCTAACGCTATCTAAACGGGCAAGTATGAGAGAACAAGAAGGAATGGGCTTATAAGGGGAGGTGGCTGCCCCATGTGTTTTGCTCTCTTGATAACTGTGATGTCTGCTGCATGCTGATCTATGAGAATTGGAACCCTCTTCTGTGAATCCACAACTCTATAATGGTGCGATTCATATATATTGTAGGCTGCCATTAATGTCCATATCTAGGTGCCAATATTTTCAAACACTGAATCTTTGCTCTTTTGTTTTACATACATAGATGTTATATATTTTAATATCTCTGACTGCATGCATGAAGACTCATATGGGCCTGTCTTTTTACTTCTTCTTCTTCTTGTACTTCTTTCTCTGATATGTATTTTAGATTGTTCAATCAATTGGCAACAGTGATTATCACCTTCTGACAATATCTTTAGAAAAGCCAATTCTGATGCTAACAAGTGGCTAGCTCACTATACCTAACAGAGTTTCAGATGATGCAGACAATATTCCTATATTGTTCAATCACTTGTTGGCTGACATGCGCAAATCTGCATGGTAGCTTCAGCTTCTATATAAATATATATGGCTTGACGATGTATATTCAAAGAAAATAAAGGATAGAGATGTTGAATGAATTGCACCAAGCATAGTTTTTTTTTTAATTGGGTTCAGTTTTTTTTGTTGAAAACTTCTTATTTTGCTAATAACATCCTCTAATTCTGGTATATATTTATATAGCTTTTAAGGCTAATAATGCAGTGTCCAAATGAACAAGTGAGTGAATCCAAGATGGGATTCATTTATATGGGGATGGTTCGATAAGATGTCGGTTTATTGGATGTAGGCATCCAATTGGTCTATCCAAAATCTAACCTGTTACATTTTTTTTGATGGAGGAGAAAACATATTGATGAAACGTGCAACAAGATCATGCAACTTTAATTCTTTTCGTCTCTGCGACCCAAACAAACAAATTATGTGTATACATATATTTGGTGAAATATGTATGGAGAAACCAAAGTAGGATATTAAAACTTAACTAATCTCAAGCTAATTGATAGGATTTTTTTTAATATCCATTATATTTAAAAGCAATCACATTTAAAATATTATAGAATATAATTAGAAGACACCAGCTTATTCCACCACATTCAACTTTGTCTAGGATTAACATCAAATTTGAGTGGTCCATGCTTTTATTGGGCCTTGATCACCAACAAATGCCAATGACGCCAACATTGCTACGTGCTTCACACCCTAGAGATTCTCATCAGCGTTGACCAGACACAACAAATCTTATTTTAACTAAAATTCATCTTCTTATGTTTATTTTGACTTTCGGCCCCAATAATTAAAAACAACACTCTTGGTTCGATTCGATTTATTTCTCGTGTAGTATCCATTATTTGCTTCTCACCCATTCTATTTGAAATTAATTAGTAAATAAAAAGGAATAGTGTTGGATATAAATAGACAACTTTCAAAGAAGTGTTGCGATTTGAGGCATTATCTCTCCAAAAAAAAAAAAAAACAGAGCTTACAAAGGAGAATGTCATATTTTTAACTTGATTAGTTCTTCACATCAGAGACATTAATCAGATATAGAGAGGGAGAGAGTGGAATAAATTATTAAAACTGTTTTTAAAAAGTGTGACACAATATTCTTTAAGGGAGTCAAGCGATATATATATATATATATATATATGCATATAGAGGTTACAACTGAGGAAGAAGAAATGAGAGGGAAAAGCAACAAAGGAATGCATGAACAAGCCTCATCTTCCTTGAAATAAATCATTATGAGGAGCAGTGGTTGTTTAAGGAGAGGGCTGCTTTCACTTTTGTGGGATGGAATGAATTAATTAATAATTAGCTATAATATGTATTATTATTATTATTTGCTAATTCACATTTTTGGGAAGGTGGTGGAACAAAGGATGAAAATGATCATCAGAAGTGGGAGATACATCTTCTGTGACGAGCAGCGACCGATTTCTTACGTTGCTTAAGATCCTCTCTCGAGCATTTGGCAATGTCCTGAGACACACTCACTGCGTCTAGAGATGCACCGGATAGCCCTTTTCTCGTGAACCCCACCGCATACAATCCACACTTCCCTTTCCATCCATTTGGGAATGGATTCTTTGGTACCCCATCCTCTGAGAAAAACTCATTCTCCTGCATCACCCAAACAACGCAATCACTACAGCTTGTTACTATGAATCATTAA
>QFDD01120245.1:0-10782 GCA_006871305.1 Vachellia collinsii
TAAAAGCAGCCAAACTTCTAGTCAAAGTTCTATTAATATTTCTGTGTCAAAGTTCTCCAAAATGTGTAAGCCTTTTGGCGGTTAGAGATGAACACACATATTCTTTCTCGCATAATCCCAATATCATTAAACAAATTAGTTAAATACCATATCCATGAGTCTCTATTTTCTCCCTCCACTATGGCCCAACCTAATGGAAAGTATTGGTCATTTGGATTACGTCTCACAACCACAAGTAGTATTACTCCATACGGCCCTTTCATGAAACACCAATCAAACCCAATTATATGCCTACATCCTACTAAAAACTCTTGCTTTATAGCACTAATACACTCATATATTTCCTAAATCTTGGAGGACGGTTCACGTACAATAGATCAATAACTAAAGCAAAAGATGTTTTTACACTTTTTTACTTCATTGCAATAGTCTCTCAACTCATGGTATTACTTCTTGTAATTACCTTCAATAATTGTTTTTGCCATTTTCCTTGCCTTGCATGCTTTCCACATAGATACATCCACCATATAGTGATCCCTCACTAATGCGATTATATTTGCCAACTTCATATTTTTATTTGTCTTTATAATTTTAACTATCTTCTTCAAAATTCACTTGGAAGTAACATTGTTACCCTTTATAATTGCTCCACATATGTGTTATGAGTGGAGTGTCTTTAACCGATATGTCAATTCAACCCAACTTGACTCACAAACATTAACCATACACATTCTTTCTGTGTAAACTTCACTTTACACCTCACCTTATTATTTTTTAGGGTTTAGGTGCAAAAATGCCTATTGACTATTTCAAAATGTGCATCTGGCACCAATGACTATCGTATGGCTCCAAAATACCCATTTACTATTTAAAATGGGTCAAAAATGCCAACGCCGTAACTGTCGTTAACTTTTGAAACATAGGGCCCACTATTTTATCCACATATGCATTGAAGCTTTGTCTCTCACCTGACAACTCCCTTTGCTATCTTCTTCCTCCCCCAAGGTTTCTGGTCCCCCATCTTCCTTTGCCATTTGTATTGCTTTTAATCAGAGATGCACCAGCTTACATACTTAAATACACCCACAGCAACAAATATCTATATACGTACACACACTAGTATGCATATGTATATATTTAACCATTTCTCTAAAACTATCAGCTTACATACTTAAACACACCCACAACAACAAATATCTATATACGTCCACACACCGGTATGCATATATATATATATCTAAACATTTCTCTAAAACTCATTTCTCCACTGCATAGCCATTGTATGTGTGTGTATATAATCTTACTTTCCCTTTGCCTCAGTTTCATGAAACTGAAAATATTTCCTTTGAAACAAAATTTCTAGTATTCGGTATACAAGTTTCAAAAGAGGAACTGACATGCAACTCAATAATCCATCACAGCTCAACCATAAAAATTCACATACAAACTCCTAAATGTCAAACCATAGACTCTGCATATATATATATTCAAAAGCTATTTTATTCATCCCCAGAGTTTAAGAACCTGAGACATTTTTTCTAAGAAAACACTGACCCCTGTTTTCAGTTCAGCAATGCCAGCGACAGTGTAGACATGCAGCAACACATATAACCCAAATGGAAAAGAGAAAATTGCCATGCATGTCCATTTACAGAGTCAACCCTTAATTAATGTGAATCAAGACTCATGAATTATTTTTCTTCTTCGGACACAGAGCTTAGAATGAAAAATGGAGCTCTGTTTTTCGGCTTATCACATATCAGAGGAACAAACCAACATGCATAAAAGAAAAGAACTCATATGCTCATTCATCACCCTTAATAGACCATTAACTACTTAAAATTCTTACTTTGGCCCCAAATCACCCAGAACCTGAGACCCTTGCCTTTGTTTCAACAAAACCCAGCAGCAAAACAAACATGCATTCTCAGTTTAAGCTTCTCAAAACTCGAAACCAATGGTTTTTAACACTTATCTGCAGATTCCTTCCCTTATTAACACAAAATTGCAGCTCAGTGGTCACAGAATAAAGGACCCAACTCGGTGCAACCAAGACCCATGCTTCACACACACACAACTCGTAGTTCAGTGGTCACAGAATAAAGGACCTGACTGGTTGCATGCGTTTTCCAGCCATGAGAACCACAGCACCGAAGGTGAGCTCTACACCTCTCTCTCTCTCTCTCGTTGTCTCCCACTCTCACGCTCTCTCTGCTCTGCGGATTGAATGAAGAAGACAGAACATAATTCCCTCTTGGACAATGTGGGCCAGGAGATGGATGTGAGAGATAAAGGAAAGCCAATTACTCAGCTTAGGTGGGACCCATCTATTTAAAAAGTAACAGCCGTTTTACATTATTAACGGTCGTGGCATTTTTGACCTATTTTAAATAGTAAATGGGAATTTTGGAGCCATACGATAGTTATTGGTGCCAGATGCACATTTCAAAATAGTCAATAGGCATTTTTGCACCTAAACCCTATTTTTTATCAACTTGACTTTATACCTATTGAGTAAAGTATACTCTCTTATTGCACTCTTAAATTGTTGAAGTGAAGTGAACTCCATCCCCAATTCAAATTTAAACTCTTTACACATGTCCCTTTTTTTTTTGTTCTTCACTTTAGCCACTCTCTCATCCTCTTCATTACTCAATTCATCAATTTCATCAATCTCATCCGATTCATAATCGGATAACATATCCAAGATATCCTCATCTATCATATCAACCATATTTCTTTGCTCTACTTCATTTTGTTAAGCCATAATAAATTGTGAACTACCAACATCCTCATCCAACACCTCACCAACACCAAAATTAACATATTCTTTAAAATAATCATCATCCATATTTTCTTCTTCACAATCCTCAAAATCAGACAAAGTCACATTTGAATCATTATCACTTACTTCTATTTCACTATCTCAACTTGTGCCACTGCTCTTAGTCTCCAAACCCATATTTCACATTCCAACACTTAAAATTACAGGGGGTTAATTCAATCCTGCACGTAGACACAGATAAGACCAAGGTTCAAAAAATCGGACTAGATATTGAACCGGTTAAGACAGTGGTGCAAGAGTTGATGGGTCAGATCGGGGTCAAACCAGAGTTAGACCGGATATATTAAAATAATACAATTTAATTAAAATATACATAATTTAACTATATAAATAATATTTAAGTAAATATGACATTTATTAAATTTTTTATGAATAAGATTGTAATTAGATAAATAAGTAATAATTATTTTTTGTATAAAAATAGTGCAAAATACATACTCTACTATGAATTTTTTTTATTGATCTTACTATTTATATAAATGAATAATTATGAACTGTTTCCTTATTTGTGTTAAAAAAATAAAGCAACGTATAGAAAGATAAAAAAAAAGCAAAGTGTCGTTATTGCTATTGCGTGAAGGGTGAGAGATGAAAGCTATCAGCCTATCACTCTGCCTACCCACGCCCCCTCTGCCAGACCCATGCCTTCACTACCGTTGCTGTCACTTCTCTCCTCTGCCTGGTGTAATTTTTTTTTCTAGTTGTTGAACACAATCACTTACTTCTACTCTCAGTCCATACTCCATCTTCGTTCTCGTTATTTCTTCCCTCTCTTTCTCCACGACTTCTTCCATGCCACTTTCAGTCTCTTCCTCAGCAACAACCTCCCCAACGACTATAACGCTGTCGTCCTTGTCTCCACTACTGATGCCACCCTCCGTGATTACCTCCCCCTCCCAACGGCTGTAGCTAAGCGAAACCGACATTATCCTCTCCTTCCTTCCTTCCTTCTTTGTTTTTTTAAAGGCACCCGGCTAACTCGTTCAAACCGCTGGGTTACCGACATGCAATTGAGTCGAACCGAGTCACACCGGGTTAACTTCCATCCAGTTTAGGAATTAAAACAAACCGAACAAATGGCTGGTTTGCCAGTTTTTGGTATGAACCGGCCGGTCCGGTCCGATTTTTCGAACCATGAATAAAACCTATCTATCTAAAAGATAATTCTAAGAACTATTTTTATGAAAATTAAGAGCATGATTGATCGACACAAGTGAGATATAGGGCTCATTTTCTAGTCTTATATTGAAGCAAAAAAAACATTATAGGTAGCAGCAGCAAAACCACATAGTTAAAGTGGTCTAGAACTTCTTCCCATATTTGATAAAGATGACCAAATCTCAATTTAAAAGAATATAAAGCATATTGTAATAGAAATAGCATAAGGTAATATTACATTTTGTTCAAACTCTATTTTTCAAGCTACAAATGAACGTCATACTTGGATTCTTTCCTAAAGAACGTCAAGAAGATATAATTTTACTGCTCTAGATCTTGCAATAGCTTTAGCATCTCTTGACCTTTCGATGACACTTTATGTTCACAACTTCCTAATTGTTAGGCAGTAATGAGCACCCCTTTAGATAAAACTACACAACTATACATTACAAAAACTTGTAACCCATTACTGCATTCTCAAAGGGGCCGCGAAAAAAAAAACTATATATCACTAATGAGCACCAAGCTACAACCTCATATTTCACTTATAAAAACATAGCATCAAATGGCATATAGGAATCACAAAAATGACACAAAATTTATAAACAAATGATGAAAATGAATGCCTTGGTTTTCTACAACCACGATTTCAAATCAAATTTGACCATAATGTAAAGAAATAAGAGCAATGGTGAGACTCAGTGCAAGAAGAAGAGGCAGACAAAGAAGAAGAATAACAACCTTCACTCTCAGCCAGATGAAACCAATAGAGAGATATGAAGAAGAAGAGCAAACACCAATAGTTACGAAGTTAATCGACAACCTTAACATAGTGTTAGATATGTTGCCTGTAACACCTATTTACTTTACTTTTAATGAGCAATAGAGACTATTACTAGACTAAAATTCTTTCGAAAAACTAGAATTAATGTTCCAAGTGAAATTTTAAAAAACTTTACTTGAGTTATAGTTCACTTGGTGACCTTGATATTTTGGCCAACTTTAAAAATCATAAATAATTTTAGAAAAGTCGAAATCAAGTGGTTCAAACCTCCATTTAAAGAATATTCAATTCTCTATAGGGAAAAAAAAATACTCAATTGACCATTTTCATGCTCAATCAGTACAAAATAAATCGTGAAAACGTATTATTCATTTGGTCATTTTTCAATTTTTCAGATTTTTCCTCAAACTTTGGAAATGCATAACTTCCTTTGTATATATATCTAATATAGGCAAACTATGACTCATTTTAAATCTTGGAATGGGTACTATTTAAGTGGAAGATTGTATAAACTTTTGACATCATTTGCTATGTTTTTATCTTACCTCAACTTAGGATTTGTGTAAAGGTGTTGGACCTCTTTTTACCTCTTTAATATACTTTTCTTAGACTTACATATGCATATATCTCATATTCATACTACTTGATGCATACAATTACATAGTAACCATATAATGCACATTAAAGTTGAGGTTTAGCATTCAAGTTCCACATAACCGTTTGAGCATTAAATTTACATAAACTTGCATCACATTCACATATGAATGATGGAATTGAAGCTAAACTTCCACCTTTAAGCTTCTCCTTTTGTGCCCTTGCCTTTGCTTAAGCTTTGGTACAGAAGGTTATATTGTTGGAAAAAATAAGATCGCTTGGAAATTTTAGTAGTAAATAATACTAACAAACACATTAATATACATAATCATTTTCAATGATGCTAACTAGCTATGAACATAAACATACCTTACTACATGCAACTAATTCAAAACTTGCACAAGGCCAAGGCATAAAACAAGTAATGATTTACATGTTCAAACATCACGTAACTCAATTAGAACAATCATCATAGCAAACAATCACAAATAATAATCAATAGCAACATTAATATATAAGTTATCAAATTTGCTACCTTTTGGATTTAGCTTGATTTGTCCTTGTACATTTCTTGTGATTGGAATTAAGAATCTACTTCATATCCTACATTCAGAGCCTACGATCTCTTACAAGACATTGGAAAAAGAATGAAGGAGGCTTTATAAGTGTTGATAAGAGACGTATTTAAGACGGAGGCTCAAACAAAAAATGTAGAAAAAAGCCCAACAATTTTATCCATCTTGGGAGAAGTACGAGAGCTTACAAATGATTAAATGTATTTAAAATTGCATTACTATAAACCTATTCAAGGCTCAAGTTGTTGAAATTTTGTTTATTTAATGTATTTCTTTGGGTTGGGCACTTAAATAAATACTTAAGCCCAAGTAGTTATTTTCGGAGGAATTTTAGGTTATTTTTCTTATTTTATTTATTTTAATTAGGAGTATTTTAGAAAGCTTAGAATATTATCTCATCTCTATCTTATAGTATCTATTTATATCTTTTTGAACTTTTAGATGCAAACAATATCTTTATTTATCATACCCATATGTTATAAATATCTACCTGATGTAAGTTATTTTCAAATTAGAATTAATAAGAGAACTATTTAGTTTCTTTTAAACGAGCATTGCTTATTCTTTAGTGTTTTGGATTGAATACCTTGTATGTTTATTCGGGGTTATAAGACAACTATCATCTTGCATCTAGCACTAGATAAGCTCTCTTGCTAATTCCAATACCTACACAACATTATAATGCATTATCATCAATAGCTATCCATTGACATGCATTATAACAACTCAAACTTGATTCTCTTCTACACTTCCAACTAGAGTCCCTTAAGCTCTAACTTTTTTATTTTCAATTCTAATGCTTCCACACTTATTTTCTCACTTTTACCCTACACAATTTCTCATTCTAAACACATTGGAAACATCAAAATCCATTTCCTTCCTCCACTTATAGCTCTTGCCGAAACTACACCAAGGAAAGGAAAATCAAATTTTCATGATTTCTTTCTATAGACTTGCTTATTCTTGTTTCTAATCATTTTTTGAAACATTATATAACTTAAAATCATTCTCCCATGCACTTAATAAAAATCGGACATCACCTCTCCCGAGGGTTCATCATTCCAAAATTCAAAACAACAACAAACAACTACAATCCAACCATCAACAAGCTCAATAGCATCAATAGAGTTTGATTTTGAAACTTAACTCTTCCAATATGAGCTCTTTGTCACTTTCTCTCACTAAAAACCTATAGGTCTTGAGCTTCCATCTTTAAGAACATCAAATCAAGAGAAAATAATGAGATTAGATAGAGGCTAGAGCCTATAAACTTGGAGAATTGGAAGATTTCATACCAAAATCATACTTTCTCCTTGGATTTTTGGTTGACTTTGGCTATTGCTCTTCATCTTCCTTTTGAACCCATGAAACTTCTCCTCTCTCCTTTCCTCTTGGTGGCTGAAACTTATGGCCTTGGAGTGCCTTGGAAGCTTTTATTCTATATCTTTTGACTTCCATAAAAGTCTTTTAAAAGTTTCAGTTGGTTGATGGGCAAGTAACTATTCTTTCGAAAATACTTTTTGAGAATTCTCTGATCACTTGATTAGAGTATGATCATTAAAAATTCTCATTAAATATAAGATAATTCTCTAATTTTTCTCAGCTTCAAACTCTTTCTAGAAATGCCCTTTTAGCAATTTCTTGTAGTTACCCTTTTCCTGGGATTTGTTGTCCTTTTCTTTCCTATATTTTGCTTCTAACTTGAACCTGAAATAAATTATATAATTTCACATAATTCTTAAACTATTTCCCCCACCTTTTAAATAATTATTTGAGGCCTCTTAATTTTTTTAAATAATTATATTTGGCTAAAAATTTCTTTTAAAGTTTTTTCTACTACTTTAAACTCAATTCCACCTCAAATACTGTTCGAGGAATTATTCTCTCCATTTCTATGCTTTTGGGTCAATTTCCTGATATCCTAATTAAAATTACCAAAATGCCTCTAGTTATTTAAACTTCCTCAAAATTACCCTTTTGCCATTACTCAAGGTAGGACTACATATAACATCTTTAGAATTTCTGCTATTTATTTAGCCTTTATCTAACCTTTAATAATTCGTTTTGCCTTTATTTCTTGTTACAAAAAATATGGATATTACATTGCTGAAAGATCGCCGGAACTTGGATGATTCCGATGATTGGCAACGGGGGTCCTCTTTGACCTAACCCCTGTCCCTTTTTCCCTTTCATATAGTTTTCCTTCCGTTAATTGTGACTTCTCGTTTTAAGAATCCTCTATTTTTTTTTTATTTTCCAAGTTACTAGTCCATTTAAGCACTATGTCCATATCATCTTGTACAATCATCAAGCCATTTCATCACAATCAATGACACATCAACGACATTAACAATGTTAACCTCGAATTTAGGTTCTTTTAAAACTATATGGACTAACAGTTTTGGACAGAATAAACTTTAGAGACCAAAAAACAATTTTAAAATTTTAGGGACTAAAATTGAAATCAAGGTAAACTATAAAGAGTAAAAGTAGGTTTAACACTTATATGAAACAAAATTATGTTTATACAAGGAACAAATGGTTTTAGGAATGCATGAATAGTTGTATGTCATTTGACAAAGTTTTCCCAACGTAGAGGGGGGATAACGAGGAACTAAACAAGAGAATACATATAATGTTTTTTTCACAATCAAATCTAAATACTCAAATATAATGTATGAACAAGAAGTTCATTAAATATTGCATTCATAATATACTGCAAAATATTCATAATTTTCAAATCTCATATTTCAACTGAAAAGCTCTAAATAATATAAATGAAAATGAGAAACATGCCACAAGTATAATAGAATAATCGGTTCCAAAAGAATGGTAGAATGAACAAATAATCAAAATGATCATATTACGGATGCAAAATATAACTATTTGTAAGACCCCGTAGAATATTTAAATATCGTAAAGTAGTAAAAAGATCTCAAAAGTTTATGTTATAGAAAAAGCAATAAATAAAACATAAAGTTATTGACAAGTTTTAGAAAAAAACAACAAAAGAAAAAAAAAATCTCAATGATTGTCTTTAACAAATTACATTTAAAAATAAACATACTTAGAACATACCATTAAAGTTCAATGATGATTCAAGTTATTTAATCCAGAAAAAATCATCAAATGGAAAATAAATAGTCTCCTAATTTTCCTGCACAAAGATTAAGAAGTGTAAAAATAAAAATAAAAACAGCTAAAAATTGTTTTTTTTCCGTTTTAACTTTTAAAAACAAATTTCTGTTTTTTCAAACACAACTTGTTAAAAAACATACCTCAAGCAAATTTTTGCTGTTTTCTTATTTTTTTTAAAAGACATTTTTTTACAAATAGGGACAAGCATCCCAATATATTATATTAATCCACGGGAGAGCATAAGAAGGATAGGAAAAGTGAGGGAGGGCCCAGGCGGGGTAGTGGAAATCCCAGAATAGGAAAAGGTGGGAGGGGGAGAGGCAGAATTTGTCTTGAGCCCAGACAAGTGCAAATGACAAACCCTCTCTCTCTCTCTCTCTCTCTCTCTCTCTCTCTCTCTCTCTCTCTCTCTCTCTGGTGGTGATGGGAGCAGGCAGCAAGCATAGCAGCGTGGTGGCAAACTACAAAGACAATGCTGCTTTTATTTATCACTCTTTGTCCCTACCCCCAATGCCCCCCCTCTCTCTCTAGTACTATTATTTTATTATAGCCCCCCCACCTTCTCTCTCACTCACTCTCTCTGTCTCTCTCTCTCTCTGGGTGCTCCTGCTGCTGCGTTTGAGGTGTCCCATAACCAACTTGTGCCTTCTTCTGCTCTCCCAAGTATTGCCATTCACCCTGTGACGGTTTGAGAAAGTGAGGCCATTCAACTTCCCAAATTACAGCATGTTTGCTCAATTCTTTGTTTTATAATTACCACATTTGATGTTTGCTATAAATTCTTTTTTGTTCTATAATACCATAGGGTTAATACAACATTAAATCCTTCAGGTGTACATTTATTTAAAATATTTCAATCCTTCATTATATGTGGTTTTCCGTGTCAATTTGATCACCCTTAGTTTTACCCTCATATTTATGAGATCAAAACTAAAATGAGAATATAATTAAAAATAAAAGATTGCATTAACTCTAAATTATTTTAATTTAATTATGATTTAGCAGATCCTAAATGAAGCATGATTGAACGGGTGATCATTACTTATGACAGATCCGATCCGCTTTTGGTACAAATCACTATCTTCTTTCTTACTGATAACACTCCATAGGACCTATATTGATACTTGTTTTCTGGGGGAGAGTCGATGGATAGGTGATAGGTCTAATCTAATAATCTAAAATATTGAGGCATTACCCTCATTTAATAAATATGCCTCTTTTGAAAGTGACATTTTTCAAAGTCTCATGTTCCCATGACGCCAGCTACTCTAATAATCTAAGACTCCTTAAGTCCTATCACTATGTGTCTATTTTGATGCCTATAAGCAACAAGAAATGAGGAAGGAAGGAAGAAGGAGAAGACAAAAGAAAAAAGTTGGAGATATATTATTATAATAATATATCACTCAGTTCCAATCCCCTTTCAAACCAATCAGCTCTTTCGTCATTCTTTGGTTTCGTTAACCACATCCCTCTTGTAGTCTTGTTGTGTCCCCCGTTCTCGTTTGCTTTTTCTCTAATGTCATGTCATGTTATAATAATTGGTTCACATAACCATCAATGCAATGCACAGGTCCGGGTTTGAATTATAGAGGTTAAAGTTATTTGATTTCGACTTACTGCAAATAATTTTTATCTTAAGTAAATATATCTTTTTAAGGTGTTTAGATTATTTTTTTTTAAAATGA
>QFDD01120246.1:0-15644 GCA_006871305.1 Vachellia collinsii
AGGAAACATTATAAGATGATACTCTTTGATCGAAATCTAAGTTATCGCAGAGGAGGAAAGGGGACTCCAAATGTTGTTGTCTCTTGAAAATAAGACTTCACAACCAAGAAACATGACTTAAATTAAGAGAGCCAAACAAAACAAACGGTCCTGTTTTATTTTTCTATGGTTTTTGAACTCCCAATGCACATGGCTTCTGCCTTCTTGGGTTTTCTCCTTGTTTTCTTTTTCCCTCCCTTGCACATGCTGTCATCTACTTAAGCCGACCCTCTCCCTCCCCTCAAGTGTCTAGCGACGCTTTATGAAGCATCTTTGAAGGCTTTTCTGTTTTGACTCTTGAAGAGATTCCTCAGATCTACAACTAAATCTTTTTGGACGTTGTCAACCTCTCAATTCTCCTTCCTTGTGGGTCTTTCCTGCTCTCTCTGGCTTTCAGTTAATCCACAAAAGGTTGGCTTGCTTTTGAGCTCTTCGTCTCGTTTTTACAGATTTTTCCCAGTTGGGACTCACTTGTTCGCTCCAGCTTTCCAACTTCCTTTTCCACTCTGCAAGTGTTTGTTCAAACGTCAATTTCGTTTCCGTGTCAGCCATGCAATTCCTGAGCTTTTTATTAAGTGGAAAAATAAGCCAATTCCTCTCTCTTATTATATTTCTCATACGGCTTCTGATATGGGATGTGACTGATCATTGAACTTGCCAACTATTTCCCACTCTTATAGCTAGTGAATAGTCAAGCTCCTCCTCTTTGCTCCAAATTATGCATTTACTTCTATTACATATTAGTCTGTATGTTTGTTACACTAATTACAAAATACAATCAGTATGCAATTATTTTTTTATGCAGTGCCTAACTTGACTAATCATGGCCAAACAGATTGCAACAGGCAGTAGTGCTTTGGCTCAGAGCCATGATGGTGTAGATGTAAAAGGCCTTGAGTTAAGCCAGAGATATAGAAATACTTTTGGGATGTTAAAGAGGGAAGAGTTAATTGAAATTTCCAAGTTGCATATTATAAAAGAATAAACCAGAATTGGCCTGAGAATTGGATGCAAACAGTGGGCTACCATCCATGGTTTGTGAGATGGAGAATGACTTTATCGAGGACATGGACATCGAAGTCCTCCATTCGATGTGGCCTGAAGATATTGGAACTGATGTTGGGAAGAAATTTAATATAGAAAAGCCTGGGAAGGACCAAGATATGTTGGGAGAGATTATAATGATGGAGTCAACTATAGTTGATTTCAAGCGTCTCATGGAGCTTACAAATTATACAGATAAAGGGTCTTCTCAGCTGTCCCACCTTATGAAACACTTGGAGTATAAGCAGGCCAACGCCGTGCGCCTTCTTAGAGAAGAACTCGACAACCTAAGCAAACAGAGGCATGAGGTTGAGCTGAGGAAGTTGGAGATATTGGAGGAGCTTAGATTTGAGGAAGAAACATATGGGGACAAACGTCCAGTTTCTATTCTGGATGAAATATATGATCTGTGGCAAGATGCACCGCGCAGGAAATGCGAGGTTGTTGTTCAGAACAAGAGAATTGAAATAGATGCCGAGTATGATACAACTGTGTATTGGAAGCAGAAGGCGCTGGGTTTGGAGAAAATGTTGGAGGCAAGTGTCCAAAGAGAGCAGATACTTGCAGAGAAGTTCCAAGAAAGTATAAAGAATCTTGAAAAGCAGTCCTCACCTGTAGAAGAACTGTCCCAGATTCTGAAAAGGGCAGATAATTTCTTACATTTTGTGCTCCAGAATGCACCTGTGGTTATTGGTCATCAGGTAAATTACAATTAATATTAAACTTATAGAATGATCCTTAGCACGTGACATTAAAATTCATGAGGATGTTGATTTATTTTTTTGTGAGATTTTTCCAGGACAAAGAGTTGCGATATCGGTTTATCTATAATCATTTTCCAAGTTTGCACGAGGAGGTAATGAACTGCTGTTGAAGATCTTATTTCAAGGTTATATGAGAAATGTTTTTAGTTATTGCGTTGTATTTGTTTTCTTTCAAAATGTTAATTTGTTCTTCAAAATAAAACATTTGTTTCCTCTTTCTAATGCCCTTCCCTTCTTTTCATGAGGAGTTTCTGCAACAAGGTTAGCTTAAATATCTGAACTTTAAATTCACCCATATTTTTCAGGACATCATTGGAAAAACAGATGTTGAAATTTTTACAGGATCTGGTGTTAAAGAATCTCAAGATTTTAAGAGAGAAGTTCTAGAAAAAGGCTTGCCCGCGAAAAGAGAAATTACTTTTGAGACAGAACTATTTGGGTCAAAGACATTCTTGATCTATGTAGAACCTGTCTTCAGCAAGACAGGAGAGACTCTGGGAATAAACTATATGGGAATGGATGTCACAGATCAGGTAAATGAATTTTGCATTCAGTCACACTTTCATCCTTCTGGATGTAAAGAGGAAATTAATTTTACGGGCAAACCATAGGTGAGAAAAAGAGAAAGGATGATTAAGATCCGGGAAGAAATCGCGGTTCAGAAAGCCAAGGAAACAGAACTGAATAAAACCATCCACATTACAGGTACAAACACTTAGTCAAGCATTAGTTGTGAATTTTATTCCTTTCTGCTATAGCAGCTAGAAATCTTATCCCTTTTTCTTCCTTCTTTTTTCAAAACCTTCTAATAGAGGAGACTATGAGAGCAAAACAAATGTTGGCAACCATGTCTCATGAGATAAGGTCCCCATTGTCTGGGGTTGTTAGCATGGCTGAAATTCTTTCCAGGACAAAACTTGATCCCGAGCAAAGACAACTCCTGGATGTCATGCTATCTTCAGGGGACTTGGTCCTTCAACTTATAAATGACATACTTGATCTTTCCAAGGTTGAGTCAGGTCTGAACACCATTCTCTGTCCATGGCTCATATCTGATATCTAATAAACCTTACAATCATGTAAATACCAGTTTTGATCAGAGATAAGCTTGTAAGTTAGGTACTGATCATTTAATCTTCTCTATGTAGGGGTTATGAAGTTAGAAGCAACCAAGTTCCGGCCAAGAGAGGTAGTAAAGCATGTACTCCAGACTGCTGCAGCTTCACTGCAGAAAATATTAACCTTAGAAGGACATGTAGCAGATGATGTACCAACTGAGGTGAGGAGATATTTATAACTTAAATTCTTTTTCTGTCAAATATTTCCTTCTAGCTTTGATGACAGACTACTTGTTATTGCAGGTCATTGGAGATGTTTTAAGGATTCGGCAAATCCTCACAAATTTAGTCAGGTATATATTAAGCTTTGTGAGATTGTCAGACTCATGGTTTGCCAGGGGCAACACTAGATGTAATCAATGCATATATCTCTGCTACTTTGCATTCACAGTTCTTATTCTTTGCAGCAACGCTATCAAGTTTACTCATGAAGGCAAGATCGGTATAAATCTTTACGTCGTAGCCGAACCATCTTTTGCTAAAGCCGCAGTAAGCCTTCCAGGGAATGGACTAGAAGAGAAGCATCTCTCTGCATCTCAAAATAGCAGTAGCCATAATCATGCATCGAGTGATGAAGATCGATCTCCGCTTAAAAGCGAATGCTTAATGAATGGAGGTACTCAGGAGCAACCTCACTCAACTGAGACAACAGTGTGGATGGGTTGTGATGTCTATGACACAGGAATTGGAATACCAGGTACCTTTTGAATCTTCTCCTATACAAGTATGATACTGAATGGTTGCTATCATGAGACATTTCTAATTTTTTGATTCGAAATTTATAATGTGACAGAGAAAGCTATACCTACTTTATTTAAAAGGTACATGCAAGTCAGTGCAGACCATGCAAGAAAGTATGGTGGGACAGGTCTGGGACTAGCAATATGCAAACAACTGGTAAGCTTTGTGTTTCTCCTTCTATCAATCGAAAGTTATGTTTCATTTGATCTTCACAGTGTTCTTTCATTGCACTTTGGGCTATAATAGGTTGAGTTAATGGGTGGTCGTCTTACTGTGACTAGCAAAGAACACGGTGGTTCTACATTTACCTTCATATTGCCATACAAGGTTTCAGCTGTCTGTGATCATTCTGATGATGAGCCCTCAGATACAGAGGATGGTGATGATACCACAGAGAGCTTCTTCCAATTCCAACCACCCTCTTTGGGCTCTCTCTTCTCCTCCCATGGTTCTAGCAGGGCCCAGAAGTTATTACCTCAAAAAATTGGATGTGCAACCTCACAAAATCTCAACGGGTTTACCGAGAATTCCTACTCAAGATCGAAAGAAATACCTTCGATTGAGGATGCATCCTCAATAACTGATGGCCCGGAGATATCTGAATGTGCATGTTCGTCGAGTCAGAGCCTAGAGATAGCGAATGAAAATGTAGATACGAGAAACAAATCACAAAATGGACGTGCAGATTCTTCATATCACACTGAGGTAGATCAAGATACAATGTCAAGAGAAGAAGCACATCAGAGTCAAGAAAGAGCAGAGATTGCCTCGCAATGTGTCACAAGCAGCAGTACTTCAGAAGTAGCAAAACCAAATTTAAAGCCCACGATCCTTCTCGTTGAGGATAATAAGATCAATGTCATGGTAACACAGTCAATGATGAAGCAATTAGGTCATAGCATAGATGTTGTGAATAATGGAGTGGAGGCTGTACGTGCCGTTCTGCTCCAGAGCTATGACCTAATTCTTATGGTGCAATCTCTTGCTCCCTTCTTGTGCATTCTCACTTATTCAATGCTTGTTTGCTTCAGGATATGATACATTAGTCCTAACTTGTTTTTGGATTTGTCCCCTACATGTTTGAGTTATTCCTTAGTCCTAAAGTCAATGCATTTATTTTTCTACATACACTCCATTTGATCTCCACGTTCATAATCTTTTGGGCCAAATTCTGCATAATTCTGTTATTTTCTGTCAATAATGGTCACTTGCTTGCTCTTTGCAGGATGTGTGCATGCCAGTGATGAATGGTCTGCAAGCAACAAAACTGATTCGATCTTTTGAAGAAACGGGTAATTGGGATGCTGCAAGAGAAGTTGGAGTTGAGCTGAATCTTCCAACTTCATGTTTGCATAACAAGTCGAACCACATCCCCATTATTGCGGTGAGCAGTTAGTTAATCGTACCAAGTGGTTCTTTTTTATGATCGGAAGGATTTGCCTCTTGCACTAACGGAATCTTCGAAGTAGTAGTAGCAGTAAGTAGTAACTAGTAAATGACCCTTGACTTCGTTTTGGCAAATGCAGATGACAGCAAATGCTTTGTCAGAGAGTGCAGAGGAGTGTTATGCAAATGGTATGGACTCATTTGTATCAAAACCTGTGACTTTCCAAAAATTGAAAGATTGTCTTGAACAGTACTTGGTGACATCCTTGTAAATTTTACCTGTGTATAAAAGAAGAGCCTGGGAAAGTTTTGTTCTACAGTGTCATGAGTGTCTTAAAGGAAAGTGTATAGAAGTGCAACAACATTTTCTTCAATCACTTCATAGTCTAAATAATTCTGATGGAAGAAGACTGCCCCATTTATATAAGCGTTGGAAAATCATATTCATATAAATTGAGATAAAACTTCTTTCACATATGTATCTCGTAAACTGTAAATCACGTTAAAAAATAATTTCCATTATTATCCAAACATGAATCATCTCCTTTTTTAGTGTTGATCTGCCACAGGAGCTTAGGGCCTAGGCATTAAAAAGGAACTCTCAGCTGATGAAATGGTGCCAGACACGATCTCCTCCGAAGTTGATGCTGATATTTTTCTTAATTTTGTACCATCTGACGGAAAGGAATAAAAACCATGCCCAACACAAACAGCATCATCAGACCCAACACTGGTTTGGTCGTGGGGCCACCAGTCCATATTACGTGTCCATCAATGGTATTGTTAGATCCTGAAATTCAAATGATGACCACAACAAGATATAATTTTTTATTGGTCACAAAATGTGATGTTGACTAAATACCATTTTGATCTAGTCAATCCGGGTTTTGTGTAACCAGCTGGACCGTTCTCAAGTCTTATCATGAGTCTCAATCCTCATAGGAAGTTAATTATTATCCCATTGCCTGAAAAATTACCTAATGAAAGTAAAGATGTATATCATAATCGATATCCCAAAGAAAATTGAGCATGATCGACGAGAAAAGCAGAGCCGAAATGTCGGCATATCCATCAAATAATAAGTACGAGCAGTCGGTCAATACTCAAATCTCAGCCCGTTGTTCTTGGTCTTTCACTCTTTCAGACTCAGTGACACTACTTTGGGGGAAGAGTGGGTTCGTTCATATAAAATTTATTTTATCACGATAAAGAATAACAGTGACAATAATCAATTTATAAATTAGATAAATTAGTTTAAAAAAATGATAAATATATTAATTAATTAATTTCATTATTCTTCAAAAAAATAACCAATAATATTATTTAGGTTTTAACATTGAAACGTAACACAATTATACACGTAATCTTATTCATTCGGTAATAACATGGCGTAGACTAATGTTCTTCAGGTCAGGTTAAAAAAAAAAAAAAAAGACTAACATTCTTCGGGGTCAAATAATAATAGTCGACAACTCGAAGGGGAATTTCCCCGTGTTGTATTCATCACGGCAAAAAAGAAAATAAAAGAAAAGATGATTGCCCCCGAAAGTGGGTAGAAAGCAAGACAAGTTTACTTGGATTTATGTTGACTATAACGTTGGATTCCATGAACATCTATGATCCCTGGGGGGAAAACAGGATCAGTGGCAGCTCTTACAGCAACGTTGGCCACCGCAGTAACATTGACAGGAGGAGTGAACAGAGGCCCCACAAGTGGGATCCGATTCAACGGCCCCGCATGTTGCAGAATCTACAATAGTTTCAGCTAAGCGTTAAGCTACCAAAATATATCATACCAGACAACTATTAAGACAAGGAGACAAGACGGGGGTTGGGGTTACTATGCTGACTTAGAGAAGCACATGAAATTACCATCTCCAATGGCGAACCAATTGCACCCAAGGGTAACTTCATACTACCAACACTTCGGGTACCATAAATGAATCCCGGCCTCAGAATGACTCCTGCAAAAGGTTAAAAAAGGAAAAAGGAAAAAAAATCCCATCACACACGAACACGAAGCCACATTAGGAACCATCAATAGCTATCCTCTACGGTTCTCAGCTACGTGAAAATTTAACTGTCAAGTCAGGACGTAATTATCTTTGCGGATGTCGAATTAAAAAAAGAAAAAAGAAAAACCAAGGGGAGGGGGCTAGGATAAAATTAAAAGGTGCCCCTATTTTTAAGTTATGGGGTGGACAAGTTCGGTAGAACCAGATTTTTTTGAGTCCGCATGACATATTCACTGCATTGATAATTGATCATTAATAGTATAAAACATTTCAAGAATAATTTAAACAGACAGAATACTAACCTCCATAAGGAAATCTAGTCAGAACCTCTGTTTCTGCAGCTCTCTACATCAAATGTAAGACACAGTAAAAAAATATTGAAAATATAAGAATTGAAAAGGTTCAGCATCACGTGTGCATATAATTTTTTTTTTTGGCCCGTGTAAAGAAAGAGTACTTGAAACATTATAATCGGAAAAATTAAAAATAACTAAAAGCATCAATGTAGAAGAAAAGGCCAACCACAGATGTCTGCTTATTTCTAAACTGTAAATTCTAATAGACTAGCATTCAAAACCACAGGAAAAAAAATAATCAACACTTATCTATTGTGTACACTAGGAACCTACCAGAGAGTCTCAGTACCTTGCAATAGTGTTCTGCAGTACAACCCATACTAATGATACATTACTCTGAAGATGTTCTCAATATTTACAAATTGGAGAAATTACCTTTCCTTCATAATAACCCCGCAGCAAGAAATTTGCTACACCAAAGTCAGCAGCAGAGATATAGACAAATCTTTTGACACCTGCAACAGACAACAGCATGAGTCATGGTACATCTGAAGAGTATTTATTTACAGTTAATTTATCATATCCATATAGAATAATAGGAGCAAGAATGTCTGAAGCAGGTTCCAACGAAGCATAACAAGCATGTATTTTTAACTGAAAGAGAGGGAAGAAAGTTTCCGTAAATAGTCTATAGACATCACCAAATCTACTATGACAATCCAAGAAAAGTTCAATATCGTCCAATTAGTCAAATAGAAGACAACAGTTCATCTTTCACTTTATTCAAGTTGAAAAGCAAAAGCTTAACTGAGACCCATCTGAGAAAATATAAGGAGATGAAAATGTCATCAATATTTAATTACCTTGTTCTGAAGCTGCTCTAACTGCATTGATGTTAGCAGTCCCGTTAATCTTGTACATGTATGAGTTGGAGCCAAAGCCACCGACACAGGAAATCTTACAAAGTAAACACGATTTGGATGAATGCGTTAATGGAGATTCTTACCGAACTGAGTACAAAACCAACAGCAACAACACACAATGACAAAAGAAAAATGAGTATTTGATTATACACTGTGATGAACCTCAGGGGGAGAGGGATGGCGAGAGTTCAAATAATTGAAAGAAGAAAATGAATGAGTAATGAATTTTAGAATGATAATTGATTAGCATGAATTTTATTATCCACTGGCTTCCATCCCACCAAATATATGCCAAACATTATTTCAAACAAACGTAACTTACAACAGCAGTGACCCCATTCAGAGCTTCCTTCCAAGAATCAGTCGAAAGAAGGTTCCCTGGTCACGGTATGACAGATTTATTTAGAGATATCAGAGTCTCACATCACTAGTCTTCAAGGAAAACTGTCATACAAGAAGAAAGCAGACCTTGATGCCAGGTGACACCGTTAGCCCAGGAATCATGCAGAGATGACCTACCAGACCTGGAATGATATACAGAAAGAAGCATCGGGTGGACGCACTCTAAAGAAAATGATGAAATATAATAACTATGGAGGCATCAAAACCTATACAAATGGTACAAAAAAAAAAAAAAAACAGGTTTTTTTGGGTACTACTAACAGTAAGTTTGAACCTACATTCTCCCGTACACTGCTCAAAACTTTCGCTACT
Source organism: Vachellia collinsii (assembly GCA_006871305.1). Taxonomy (NCBI): domain Eukaryota; kingdom Viridiplantae; phylum Streptophyta; class Magnoliopsida; order Fabales; family Fabaceae; genus Vachellia; species Vachellia collinsii. Next base: position 9,041 of record QFDD01120246.1, read on the forward strand.
AGCATGCTCCCAGAGTCCTAGTAGCTGACAATAAACTATAGCATCATCCACAACTTCGCGCCAACATCCCCAAATTATTAGATATCCATAGTGAAGCAGTTATAAACTATGAAGTACCAAATGCCAATACTTAAAGTATGATAGACTGTAGTCATTAAAAAAAAAAAAGTAAATATATAGAGAAGTGTCGAACCTGCTAAGACTTGCAACAGACAAACCACGATCTAAGGCTTCTCTGCAAATGTGCGAGCCAACAAATCCATTGCCACCCAACACAAGCAACTGGAATATGCATGCAATACAAATCATGCATACGAATGTGAACAAAAGCAAATATTTAGATATCATTATCATTGTAACGCACCTTCTCTGTTGGAGGTGGAGTATTTATGGTCTCAGCTTCGTCGACTTTGAAGGGCTCCTCAAACTTATTAGAGTCTGTGCAGAGATATCTCCCATTCTTGGCTATAGAAATCACACTTCACCACAGTTCCAGGTAAACACAGTTTAATGGCTTCTTAGAGAAGTGAAAAAAACTTGGGTATAGCTCTTGTATAAGATTCTTTGGAAAAAATATAATAGGATCTTTTGATGAGCTACTTGATTGCAAAGACCTAAAGAAATGTAAGTATTGTCCAGACACAAATCATTAAGGAAGCAACCTAACATCCCATTTGAGCATAACACTCCCACCACATTAGCTGTAGTTTCCATTCCATGGAATCCATTGATAGGTTCAGAATCCACTTAATTTGGACCGACAGGCCTCTATCCACTCAACGTGGATTTGTAAAATTGCACAAACAATTTCAAACCCCTCCCCTCCCAAAACAAGGGGCACAAATGATCGAGTTCCATTTATATCCACTCTTTCCCAAAAACTCATCGAGCAGACATCGAATTGAACGGCGTTCAGAAAGAGTATCGAGCGACCAAAATAACCCGAAAATAGAATGCGATGAAACTTATAACGCCAGGTGCTCGAATTTTCGGCAGAAACACAAGGAGGGAGCAAAACTTACCTGAGTTTGGAAATGGAGGTTCTGGAGTGGATCAATCGCGAGACGACTGTCCTCATTTGATATTTGGCTTCCTTCGATACCTCGTCAGCTATGATCTGGCACGACGGGGACTGAATTTTCAAAAAAGGAGCAGCGAACCGAGTGCTGGGGACGTATAATTCTCTACGGGAACGAAGACTTGGCCTGTTGGTTGGGCATGAGCATTGAGGAGGCAGACTAGGAAAAACAGGGTGAACACATGGCGCCTAAACCTGCAGACACCTTTCCTAGCATATGTGGCTGAATAGAGTCCTGGAGAAAGCTCCCGGCCAGGAAATTCTCCGTTCCTTTGCGGGCGCAATATAATAATGGTGTTTCCTTTTACTTTAAAAAAAAATAAAATTGATATACCGCCTGATTTTATATGGGCCTAGTTTTGACTTCTCGGCCCAAAATCCTGGAAGCAACCATAATCTTTACGGCTTTGGGTTTTTTAATTTTAATATTGTTTCCCAGTTTTACCCTTTTCGCTCTTCCTCATCGACACACGGTGCCATTCTTGTAACAACTTGGATTTTCACTTTGGTTTACCTGATCAGTCACATATCACAGAACATTCTGGCTAAGTCGGTGCCTTTGCTTCGTACGTAAGGAATTAAAAAAGAAGAGGGAAAATTGACGAAGCAGGAAAGGAAGAAGAATATCAAAAGCACGCGCTATACATAAGTGTATATATATTCTTGAAGATGACGATGGACAGTTATGAACATTTGGCTGCTGGAGCGAAAGTGTGTTCTGAGAATGGTTAAACTATTGGACCCTGAAATTTTGAACCGAGAAGAAAGAGCCTCGTCCATGTTATTACCCCGTCTGATGAAACTGTAATTATGAGGCTTATCGGTTCATGTTCACACGTATGCATGAATAGGGGGGATGGAATTAGGATATGTAAGACAGTGATTTAGATACGTGGGAAGAGAATAAGCGACCCTTGAGAGATGGAAGAATCAAGAGTAAAAAGTTGGGAGGCGTTTCAAGTTATGGGGTTGATTTTTATTTTACAGGGAATTAATGGGTGGCGAATATATTGATATTAACGTAGTGCAGCATCAAGGTTTGACATGCTTGTTGGAATCACCTGCGTCATGTGTGTATAAAGAAACCATCCCATTAATTAATATCAGTTTATTTTGGCCCCAAACAAAAACGAGTCCATATTTATTTTTGGTCAGTTTTGATTCGTAGCAATAAGCTTCTCTATATATTCTCCATGAGTGATGGGTTGGAAGACGCGGTTGGTGGCGTCAATAAGTTTTGGACAACCTAATTTCACGAGTTGCGAGTGAGAGCCACTGTTGCTTCTGAGTTCTGACTCTCTTTTCCCTCCAAATAAAACTTGTCACCTACCGCCACTTCACATCACACCTTTCAACCTCTCAAAAATAAACAATTCACATTTTTTTAAAAAAAAAAAACATGTTTTTAATTACACAGCCGTGTTTAATAAAGAGCATTCACAGGAAGATGGATATAGCTTTAAAGATATTATATCTGCTTTATGTCGAAAACACATGGCATTGATGCCGTGAGATGACTTCCATTCCGAAATTCTATCCTGGGTGATTCGTGACAGCGAGTTCATTTCTTTAAAATTACAAAATAATTACTGTTCATCGATAGATAATTCACAACACTTAAAAAAACTCACATTATTCTTTCACTGTTTTTTATGGGTAGTGATTCTTTTTTGGGGTGATGCATATCGGTGAAGGAATTTTCTAAAATGAGTTGTTCTTCACCTGCAAACAAAATTTCAAGCATTTTGTAGCCCCGCATATTTCCCCACCCCATAAATTCTCCCTACTCTCAGTTCATCCGATCCTGGATCCGTTCCCGAGTGATAAAGTAAACCAGATATGTATTAAAAAAAAAAATCATTTCATCTTTTTCTTGAATATGCACTGTACGTTTATTATTTAAATTAAACACCAAGAATCCAACTAAAATCGTGCAACCGGTTACAACTTGAGAGAAAGGGGGGGGGGGGGGGGAATCATCTACAATGGCAGATATATATATATATATATATATGCAAAAGCAAAAGGCAGAATAAATATAAAAACAAATACCACGTGGGCTCGGGGAAGGTTGATGAGGAATATATGATTATGATGTGAGGCTTGATATGGTCAACTGTATCTTATAAACATCTAATAAGACAGAGATTCACTGGGGGCTATGAAGTAATTACGAGTGAATAATAAAACCGAGAAGCCATAGTACTTAATTAAGGCGGGTAAATTTTTTCCACGCATGTAAAAAAAGGGGGGAATAATCCAAACCATTGAAACCAACAAAAAGGGAAAGCGGGAGCTGGTTTAATTTTTTCCACTTTGGTCACATTTGTGATTCGCTCTTATCTCGTTACGTTGTTTGGTGTGACTGTGGCTTCTTCCATTATGCATCCACACAAATATCCGTAGCCCCCCTTACGGTACGCTTAGCCTACACATAATCCAACAGCGCCAAGTCCGTGATCACCTTCCAAAAAGCATCATTATAGGGTGCCCACGGTTTGATTAAAGTTAAAAACTATTTTTTCAATATGATTTATAATTTATGTGATAAGTATGTAAGAGAGGTTTTATCTTAATTCATGTAAACATATTTTTCTAACATTATAATAAATAGCCCAACTTCTTCCTTCGCTTAAAAGTCTAACTGAGACGATATCTATATTTGTATACATGTGTGCGCATATGCGCCACTTCTTTTACTTGGAATATTTTTATCCTTCAATTAATAGTTCAGATATTTTTTAACTAACCCAAAGTTAGCTATATTAATTTCTAAAAAAAATGGTGAATTAAAATTAAAATTTATTTTTAAAGTATGTGTTCACATGTAACATCATGACTAAAAAAGGCGTGTGTTTATCGACAAAGAAAAAATTAAGTGGTATGTGCCTCAAAAATACCATGAATACATTATGTATATACCATTTAAACATATAATAGACTATATTATTTATAAATTGTTACTTATACATAGCTCATCTCAAATTTACTTTAGCAAGAGACATCGTTTGCAAGGCGTGCCAAGCTAGGAATACTCGTGCTAGAACATTCGTATCTTCTATAAATAGTGCTTCACTCACTAGGCGTCTTGCAGGTTCACGCACGCCACCGTGCCGGTTGCCTTATTTCCCTCTGCAGAAAGCAAAATGGGAAGCGCCTCCGACACTGATAAAGCGGCTGCGAGTTCATCGTCAACCGTATCACCGCCAAGTGGTCAGCCTCATCATGCATCTCCCTGGCAGTCTCCCGTACCTTATTTGTTCGGAGGACTCGCAGCCGTTCTCTGCATCATCATGTTCTCGCTCCTCATGTTAGCCTTCTCTTACAGAAGGCAATCGGCCCGACAGCGACGGGACGGTATCGCACAGATGGAACTCAGCATTGGAGATCAGAAACAGAGTGAGTCTGGTGTAGCAGAATCAGTTCACTCTTACGAGCAGAAGATTCTGGTCATTATGGCCGGCGACGAGCATCCCACTTATTTGGCCACTCCCGTCTGTGCCAAATGCTCGTCTCTCGGCGAAGGAGTTGAGGAGGTTTTCCAGAACGGAGACGAGAGTCAAGAAACTTCCCAGAAAACTGACAAGCAGATGTTCGACCACGTCGCAACTTCGAGCACAGCTCCACCGGAAATCGGAGGAGCTCCAGAAAGTCGTCAAAACAACCTGTGAGAAAGCTGGCTGGTTTGTTTTTGTCGGGCTTATTAATTGCCCTGTTTGCCGGGTTCTCTTGATCTAGCTTATTCATGGCTTCTCATGACGATTCGACAAGTGTAAGCTTAAGCCTAGATTAATCAGAATCTGAGACAGTTTTTACATATTAAAATCAACATCAGCTCGGTACAATGACACACGCGCACACACAATCGAGCAACACCATTCGTGGCGTTGGTTTGATAGCAGTTTACATATCCATCTTCGGTGTGGCTGTGTACGAGAACCTGGAGTGGCGAACGGACTGGGGAAAAATGGTAGGCGGGGGAAGCGGCGGAGGCGTGGCGTTTAGGGCACGGCAACAGATGACAAGAGTGAGAAGCGCGGGATTTTTGGGTGAGAGACGACGTGGATGAAGGTTGGTGACACGTGTCTTGTTTTCCTTCATCGCTTTCACGCTTGACAACTAACAACACCTCTCCGCTAACGTAACGCGGCTACAGAAGGCCGCGTCCCCTCCCTCATTCACGCCCTCCTTAATGTTTCTCGTGTTTAGCTTTCACACTTTTGTCAAGGGCCAGCCATATAATAGAGTCGCCACAGAATAGTTCATTCAACTCCAACTAATTCAACGCCTCCAACAAATTTCATTTTAAGGAAGCATCGCAATTTCTTGTTTATTTTTTCGCATTTATATGAGCCCATTCCGTGTGTGTACTGTTTTATTTTTGAAATATAAAATGCCATCGTCCATGTTAATTAGTATCCTTTGAAGAAAACTGGAGTGAAAGTCTTGAATCAGTTTGAAGACGCCGGGGGGGGGGGGACAGTCTTACGATGGCATTAATGTTGATCTGACGGAAGGAGTAGAGGTTGTAAATTAGCTGTCATTATTTAAATTTTCTCAGTGATAATTAAGCCAACAAAGGTACTATTCTGTCAAAATATGAGGTCGTCCTAGATAGAAAATCAGAAAGCAAAGCATATTCCAGTTGCTGCCTGCGACTTCTATTATATATATATATATATGCGCTTTGCCAATCCATTAAATTGTAACATGCATTCCAAAAAATGTTGGATCAAAATACTTGGCTTACATTTCTAAAATTACGAATTTAAATTTCTGTTACTGTATGCTTAAAAAACTGATTTAGATTAAATCAGTCAACAGCTTAGTTCGTAGACCCGCACAAGAACATGATATGTCTGAAGGTTTAACGGGCAGATGCAAAGTGGGACACTTGAAAGCTTCCCAGAAGGTTAGTTACGTCTTCTACACCTCTCATATCTCGGGTTAGATAGTAAAATCTGCGGATTCAACATTTACTATCCCTAGATATTTGGGGAACATTAGACATGGCTGTCGCACAATTGAGGGCATAAGTCGATTATTTATCTTTACTATGTTGCATCCTGTACTCTTCTTCTAACACTTCCTACACATTCTACCACACTCTACTTTCTCTCTTGTGCATTGCTACCCAGAATTTGATCAATTTCTACCGTACACGATTCATTCAATTGATACAATTTTCCTTTTTTCATCTTACGCTAATAAGCTTGGTAGATTATTTACATTTCCTTCACTATTGATGGCCCCAACTATTTTTCTAGGTTTAACACTTGACTGATTTTTGCTCAAACAGCTATCAATATAAAAAATTTATACGTTAATCAATTGTAAGTATTTTTATAAGCGCTCTTTGAGTATGAGTCATGTTCTAATTTTGATGAATCAGCAGAATCCAAATTACCCAAAATTTTATTGGAACCGAGCAAATTGTAGCATGCTGAAAACCAACTCCATAAAAACATTGGCTCATACAACAATTGTTGTATGGTTAAAAACTTAAAATAATATAATTTAATTAAA
>QFDD01120247.1:0-32909 GCA_006871305.1 Vachellia collinsii
TTGGGTGCAATCCTCCTTGGACCTATTGCATAATGGGAGCTTTGTGCATTTAGATGCTGCATACTTGTTTAAATTATTTGTTATTGAACGAAAAATAATTGACATATCTATCAAACAATGCTACAATAACAATAAGTCTTATCCCATTAAGTGGGGTTGGCTATATTAATCGTACGACACCATTGTGCTCCATCAAGAACTGGATTGTTTAATTATCAAAATAACTCAACCTAAAGTACTTTCCATTTTCAAATTGAACCTATATCGTCTGTATTATGTTAATATGGCAACTACTTGTTTCTCAGTGGGTTCTACAATACCTTCATTTTATTTATTTATTTTTTCTCTTACTGCAAGGTGTACTGATTTTCTTATCATCTATTGTCTGGGGTACAGGTTGTGGAATATGGAAACCCTATTGAAAGGAAAAATTGGTTTCCTGACATTGAGCCATTGTTCAAGCTTCTTAGTTATGAAACTGTGCCTCCTTATCTGAAGGTATGCTAGCATTGTTTGAAGGTTCTAGCTGTTCTGATTAAAATTCTTGCACTGTTCTTCCATCAAGCATGTTTTGTGTAACTAGGGTGCTCTGAGGAATGCAATAGCTACATTTGTTCGTGTTTCTCCGTTATTGAAAGATGGCATTTGGACCTATCTTGAGCAATATGATCTACCTGTAGTTGTTGGGCCTCATTTACAGAATGGTCCACAACCCATGGCTACTCAGGTTGGTTTATTGGACTATGTACAAGTGTATCCAATGTACTATGTACCTTAGGAAATATTTCTTTTATGAAACATATATTTGTTTCTTTACTTTATTTTTTCTTATCACATTCTCTGATTGTTGTTGTGCTTTCATATTATCATAATTTTTGTCGAAAAAGATTGATCGATATTGAAATCTCTGAATAATATTGAGAGCCTATGACATATTATTCACTTGTACAGTTGTACATATTTATTAGACTTGGTCCGTAAAACAAGTAATACACTTTAGTGCGGGAAATTTTTTTCCTAATTAAGTAATTTGACTTAGTCAGAATGATCAGGTCTCGTAATGGTATAATTCCAAAAAGCACGCTTCATTATTGACCGCCCTCTCTCTCAAGTTGATGAATAGATGTTATCAACTCACATGTTGGAGCTGACTTTTTAAAAGATGTTTGATCAAGCCCTTTAGAGGGAATATTAGCTAGTTGCCCCTAGGTTGAGACAAGGAATACAAATTATGGCATTTTGCAATTTATACTTCATGAAGTGTCTATCTACTTCAATGTGCTTTGTTGTATCATGTTGCATTGTTTGTGGACAATATTGATTGTTAATTTCTTACTACGGTTGAACAAAATGGGGTGAATATCACATATTATTCTGGTTTGAATGATTACTTGTACGGAAGATTCATAGCTACAATCTTGTTATTAGAATCCCTGAGAAATAGGCAAAAAATAAGGAATAGCTAGAACAACAAGCAGCCTTGTTCCACCAAGTAGGTAAAGGATCAGGAAATGAAATGAAAATTAAACATGAACATAATTCTCTAAAAATCAGCAAGTCAATGGAATAAGATATTAACAGAAATATAGAGAGAAAATCTTGCTAACACTCCCCTTCATGCTGGTGGAAAATATAACAATCCTGACTTGTTCTATAATTCTTCAAATTTGGCTTTGGTGAGAGCCTTGATTAGCAAATCTGCAAGACTCATGACTCACTACCACCTCAAATACTGGAGCTTATTGGTTTCTCATCTGCCATATGATTGCTGATCCCAAGCAGTATTTGTAACATCCTCATGGCGCTTCACTTCTATTGAGTCCCTCATTATTGAATTATTGTTGTTCTGCGATTCTCATTCCATTAACAATTGTTCTTAGCCAGAACAATCTCATCCCTTTGCTACTTTCCTTACCCAAGCAATGTAGGTTTTGGCAAATTCAACTTACGAATCAAGTTATTAAATGCGTCTTGACACGCAACTACACTTCTTTATTGCCTCAAACATGAATTCCTTTATTGAGTTCTTCTTTATAGTGTAATTATGGAATGTCATGTTCTTCATGAGCCTTCCCATTAGCTTGATGTGATTTGTAGCTCTTCTCTTCCAGTGCAAACTTGCCCTCTTTACCTTGAAGTCGTCATGTCTCTTGTTTAATCCAAAAGTCTTCACATTTAGACAACCAACCCATCACATCTTCCTAATCGAATTTAGATATTTCATCTGGGTAAATCTTGTGAAGGTGATAATCTTGGGATTTGCCTCACTGTCTCGTCTTAGTACTTCTATTTTGCTTGCTTCCAGTTCATTGAGCTGACTCTTGCTCACACATCATCCTTGTCATTTGTCTCAACAAGCTTTTTAGTAATTTCTGAATGCTTGCTTCATGTTATTTTATTGACAAAATTCTGAGTAATGCTGTTAACAACCATGTTGCGCTCCTGGTTCTCCATGTTCAGCCACAAGTGTGTCACCTCGGCCATGTGATTGAAGATGATAACTTTGCTACCATTTCTATAGAATATTAAGAGAAAGGGATCGGTGGGATGAGCTGAGTTCCTTTATATCTAACTTTCTTGCACTGCTTACTTCCTCTAACTTAAGCTGAATTCGTTATGAACTACTCCCACCAACTCAGCTGCTCATTACAATTATCTAATGTACAACCACACATGAAACATTATTCTGTTTTTTTAATATGTTAAATTGCTAGATTTACAATATGAAGGGCAGTTTACGTACGTTGATGCACAAAAGATTGAATAAAGAAGAGTGGTAATCAATTTGCGCATCTACAAGTTGTTTTGTGTTATAATACTAAAATCTAAGTTTGTATTGACTTGAATGATGAGAATAGTTTTGTGTGTATTCTTAAAGCCCAACCATTGCTCTCTATGCTTCCTCCACCTATTTGTTTTCTTTGAGGTCCCTTAATTGCCCTCAACATATTAACTTCATATTTTTCTCATTTGCAAATAACTTTGTAAATCTTACAGCTGTATGACATGCAATTTGAGTTGAACGAAATTGAAGCAAGGAGAGAACAATATCCTTCAACTATATCTTTCATTAACTTGATAAATACTCTCATTGCCGAAGAGAAGGACATGAGTGACAGAGGGCAAAGGTACTGGTCCCTTTTTCTTGGTATGTTTCTTGGTGTGTTTGATTTCTTTTTTATGCTTGTGGTCATTTTAAATGTTTCTTTTATTTTGCAGATTTATTGGGATCTTTAGGTTTATCTATGACCATGTTTTTGGGCCATTCCCTCAAAGAGCTTATGCAGATCCTTGTGAGAAATGGCAGTTGGTTGGCGCTTGCCTTAAACATTTCCACATGTGAGCGGTTCCTTTTCTATCTATTGAAAAGTTTTTGGCATTATGCCTCTTCCCTTATTTGATGTCATTCACCATTCATAATTGACTCAATCATTTTAATCACATCTATCTGAATAATGTTCACAGGCTTGCAGACCCTTCACTTATAAGTCTGTGAATGGTTTTAAACTGTTCCACTTTTCAAACTAATAGTTGGAGAATGTTAAGTCGTTGAATTTTATTAAAATTTGACATTGCAGGATGCTAAGCATGTACAACATTAAAGATGAAGACATTGAAGGAGCAGTTGATCAATCACAAATTTTAACTGCTAAAGAATCATCATCACTTCAGACACGGCTCCCTGTTTTAGAGTTGCTAAAAGTATGTTCTTTTCCTGCTGTTTGTTTCTATTTTTGAACTGAGAATTGTCAGTATGGTTTGTGGCGTGCTGTATATATAATAATTATTTTTAGGGGTTTTACATTTTTGACTTCATTTTTAGTTATCTGATTCTCTTATTATTTTATATTTTTTAATTGGTTTCAGGATTTCATGAGTGGTAAGACCGCTTTTCGAAACATCATGGGTATTCTTCTTGTAGGGGTGAATTCAGTTATTGCTGAAAGGAGTAGTCAGATATATGGGCAGCTTGTAGAGAATGCTGTGCAACTTTGTTTGGAAATTATAGTACTTGCCCTAGAGAAGGATTTACTTCTTTCTGATTATTGGCGCCCTCTATACCAGGTAAAGTTTTCACTTTTCTAAACATGCTAGCCGACAGTTTGCATCTGTGTAAAAACTCCTTTTGAAACTGCACTTTATCCTCTCTTTTTGTTCACCTGTTTTTCTAGTTTACTGTGAAGTTTTAAACTTTTATTAGAGGGTGCTTTTGGTTAGTGAATGGTTCCGCACATTCAGAATTAGCTATTTGTCTTGTGAAAGTCAAGTATTGTTTTCTAGAAGTCCATAATTGAACATCAAGGCCTTTTTGTTTTTTTAAGGGACCATGACCATTGTGCCACAAGGAACCCTGACCTTTCTAACGGTACAGGAAATTATTCTTAACACTGTCATTCAGATAATTGTAGCTTAGTGATCATGAAATCCAGCAAGCTTGCTGATGCACTTGAACGGTTCTGTTCTTTTATTTAATGATAGAGTAAGTACATTTAATAAGAGACCTTTGTATTTTACATGATTCATATCAGCCAAAATAAGTTAACCATTCATTGAGATGAGGGAGAAACAATTTTGATGGGAATTATGTCAACTATGTATTCTGAGCATGAAAGTTTGGTGGAAATCTCTATAATTTAGAAGATTTGTGTTTAAGCACTTCATTGGATTTTTAATATTTATCCTTAAAAAATTTGAATTTCTTTATTTTAAGAAAGATAAGGTATGTAGGATTATCTTATCCTGTCTAGGATTTAGTTATTTCAAATTTTGGATGACCGTTATCCTATCTTCTAGGATAATAATCGTGTTAAGTTTAAATTGTTCTGGGATAAGGGCTCTCTTTATAGCCCTAGAATTTCTTTATTTGTGAGGCCTTTTGATGATTTGAATAGTATTGAATATTTTGAGTTCTCTTCCCTCAATCTTATTCTGTTTCTCTGTCCTCTCTATCTCTCCCTCTTTCTCTTCTCTTTCACCCTTCTCTTTCCCTGTTTCACGTCATGTTAACGCAAGCTCATAGTGTAATATTTATGTAGGACTCTATATTTTTATGTTTTGATATTTTTTTCTTGCCTTAAGTGCTCTGAACGCAGTTATGCGGTTGACTTGCAGACCTTGTGCCTTTCAATTCTGCTTTCGTTTAATACCCACTAATTTGAAGAATCCTGTTTGACAGTGTCATCTTTTGATCATGACATGATTTTGCAGTCATTCTATAGAATGTGATAACTTCTTACATGTGCTTTTGTCAATGGCCTATAATCTGCTTGTGCAGCCTTTGGATGTTATACTCTCCCAAGATCATAATCAAATTGTGGCTCTTTTGGAGTATGTCAGATATGATAATCAGCCAAAAGTTCAGCAATGTTCTATCAAAATCATGAGTATTTTAAGGCACTCTGGTTTCCTCTTAGTTTCTTGTTATTGAGTTATTGCATAGCCATTTGATAAGTTCCAGTGACTGGATATCACTCATAATGACATGCTATTAATGTATGATTATTTTGTGGTCACAGTTCTCGCATGGCTGAGCTTGTTCAACTGTTGCTCAAATCCAACGCTGCAAACAGCTTGATAGAGGATTATGCGGCCTGCCTTGAGTTGCGGTCAGAAGAGTCTCAGATTATAGAAAGTACTAATGATGATCCAGGCATCCTTATTATGCAAGTTAGTCTAATCCTGCCCCTTCCCTCTATATTCCAACAATCCATCTTCAATTCTATCTCTGCGTATGCTTAATTTTATAAATTGCTGTTCTTATATATGATTTACATATTTTCAGCTTCTAATTGACAACATCGGCAGGCCTGCTCCAAATGTCACGCATCTGCTACTGAAATTTGATCTAGATGCTCCTGTTGAGCGCACAGTTTTGCAGCCTAAATTTCATTACAGGTTTAATATGTGATTACATTGCTTCTTATGTTGATTGCTGTAAAACAGAACTTTTCTCTTATGCATATTAACAGTTGCATGAAGGTTATCCTTGACATGCTGGAGAAGCTTTTGAAGCCTGATGTAAATGCATTACTTCATGAATTTAGTCTTCAGGTCAGATCGCAATTGATGTGCAGTTCATTTTTGTTTGTTATATAAATATACATTTTCAGAACAATTCATGACTTTTTGTTTGATTCAGCTCCTTTATGAACTGTGTGTGGATCCGTTAACATCTATTCCGACAATGGATTTGCTGTCCAACAAAAAGTATCAATTCTTTGTTAAGGTAACAAGTTTTTTTTTTTTTAATGTAACTGATGTTCTGGCTCTTTTTGCTTCTGTTCAAGTAGTCATCTTTTCTCCTTATTGTTATATCTCTTGAATATCTTTTCTTTCTACTATGCAGCACCTTGATGCAGTTGGTATCGCTCCACTTCCAAAACGGAGTAACAACCAATCACTTCGTATCAGTTCCCTTCATCAGGTGTATTTATAAACTACCAATTTCTATTCTCTATTTTTCTCCATATATAATCTGAGAGTGAATTGTGAGGATGTAGATTATCGGTTGTCTCAATTTGCTATTAATATTAGTTTTGTTCTTGTGCTTCTAAGGACTTCTCATTTATATGAACATAGAAATTCAGGGTTTGATTTTCCTCTGTACTTATTTTATTGGGAAAATTAATATTTTGGTCTTTATAGTTTTGGCTCAGCTGCAATTCAGTCATTACACTTTGACTCAATGCAACTGAGTCCATATGGTTGTAACTTGTTTATAGCTTAGTTTTTGAACATTGAGTTACTACAACTCAATCAATATAATTTTAACCATTTTATAATTTTGTCCCCATGTTTTAGAAAATAAAATCATATATAATAAAAGTTAAGAATTAAATTATAAAATGGTTAAAACTATACGGATTGAGTTGCAATGAGTCAAAGCTTAATGATTGAGTTATAACCATGTCAAAACTAAAAAAAAGTCTTGATTAAAATTAAGCAAGCTAAATCAGTTAATCAATAGTAGTTTCCTAAAATTTCTATATTGTGGAAGTAAATGATGGAAAAATTATGGATGTATCATGAGCAAGTTTTAGAGAGATTTTCATTGTACTTTAATTAGGGTATTACAGCTTGGATTGTAATACCAAGCAATCTCTCATGTTCTCTCTCTTGGAATCCTGATAGATAAGGGATGGTACGTGGTAATAAGTAGGGTAAGGGCAATTAGATAATTAGGAAAGGGGTAGTGGCCTATACGTATAATGTTAGTAATTGTATTGAGCATCGATTGAGTTTATATGTTTACCGTTTGGCCCCTCTTCCCCTTTTACTTTTATCAATGGATGTTTAGTGATCCAAATATTTTATGATATTTAACCTAAATCGAATATGAAAACAAATAATAAATAGCGGATAGGATAATAAATTTTAACTAAAGCAATATAACAGAAAAAATGTTAACTCTTCAACATATTCAATTTTGGAGTTTCTTCAATATATACTTTCTGATAAATCAAGTATTCTTTTGAATGCTGATACTTGTATGAGTAGTAATGAACTGAATATTAGGCAATTTTCAAAAAATCATTTTTGGCAGTCATAGTATTGGATAATTTGTTATTCGATGATAGTGAGAAATGAAGTTCACAATCTTTCTAATCATGATTTTAGCATTCTCTTTGGATCCTATTGTAAATTCTATTGAGTGGGAAAAATATTTATGGGAAAGAGAACTATATAGAAAATTCAAAACCTGAGCAATAGAATAGATATGCCCGAACAAAAGTAAAGACAGGAAACAACCTTGACTCTATAACTCAAGAGAGCCTTCAATCCCCTTGAAGATTTACTAGAAACTCCCCTCTGAAGAGTTGCACAATTGATGATTTTTGATGCTTTGTCAATGTGCAATTTCAGCATCCTATATATCTTTTCATCGTTATCTGCCACAGTATTAAGCTTCCTGTCAGGATGCTTCTAATATATGGGAGTAATTAACTATTGATGCATTGCCCCTAAACTGTATATGTTATGGTTGGGTTAACCCCTTGCATTTTCTCATCAGAGAGCATGGCTGTTGAAAATTTTAGCTGTTGAGCTGCATACTGGTGACATTAGTAGCTCCAAACACAAGGAAGGATGTCAGACAATTCTTTCATATCTTTTTGGACAAGGTATCACTGATAATGGTGGAGGGCAGATCTCATCTCTGTTAGTTCTTCAAGATACTGCTGAAAATGCTGCTTTAAGAACTGTCAGTAAGAGTAAGGTATTGTCAATTTTTGAATATTTCATGGTTCTTTGGCTGTTAAGGAATGCTTTATCATTTTCATATTGTAAACTTTGCACTGCTTAAGTTAATAAATGCAATGCGTTTTGTAGTATCAATTACCCTAAATGGTTCACTGATGTCATTAATTCTCAGCTGTGTTTATATGGCAATCATGACTGATATCCATATTGCCATACCAAATCGAAGTGCGATATCATGTTTTCATACCAACAGTGTTTGAAAATAGTTGCCAAGCCAAGAAATAATAAATTGGGCATGTAATCCAAGTAGTAAAGAACAGCTTAGTGGTCTTAACATTTGGATTGACAATGAAAAAGCACTTATTTGTCACTTGAGATGTCTTGTGAAGAAGTTATTTTTAGCTGATTTGTCCCCTTTTGCATGGACAAAGGAAAAATATTTGAGGGGTATGCATGATATTTTAGATTACACAACCTCTTAAGTTGAGGGGTTGCTTATCTGCATTTTATCCTAAATTAAATAGCTGCACTATTATACTGCTAAACTTATTACTTGTATCTTCCTATATTATGTTGAATGGTTTTAAAGGTTATATATGTACCAGTGTAGTTCTTTTATTATGGATTGTATAAATTGATTGCAATTTGTCTATTATTGACAGGACTGAATAAAATAAAAATATTGCTGGTTCTACTAGGCATAACATATTTACTTCAAGCTTACAAACAATTGTGGTGATTGGTTGGTTATTACTGTACATGCTCTAAGGTTCAAATTGACAAACTATAATTCTACTTGGTTATGACAGATGAGAGTGTCAAACAAGATAGATATTACTGAGATTTATGTTTAATTTTCGAATTATAATGTTTACAAACCTTCCCCCTACCCAACCCAAACTAGTTATGCATCATAAATATTGGCAGAGTATGTTTTATATCTCCACTCCGTTATGTTGCAGTTATTATCCAAATCCAACTTTCTTAATATGATTTTTTTTAATAATGATCATGATATTTTGAGAAATACGATGGTATAAACAAGTATGATCAAGAATGTTTGCTCCCAGCCTTTTTGTGTTGTCAGTGTATGTATATTTTTGTTATTACCTGCTAGTCTTGTATTCCTCTTCTATTACCTAGCTATATGTCACGGGGCCATTACCCTCTCCCCAAAAGATGCATCTAGTGGGGTGTGCAGCGCCCACGTTTATATAGCCCAGACCCCTCCACACCTATCCGATGTGGGACTTCCATGGATGTCCCCCGTGACATCCTCCCCCACCCAATCCTGTGACGCCCTCGTCACAGTGGGGCCCCCTGCCTACCCCACACCCCGAGGGGCGCTTGGCGGGACATCGGAGTCGGAGCGGGTCGGCTCTGATACCACTTGTCACGGGGCCATTATCCTCTCCCCAAAAGATGCATCTAGTGGGGTGTGCAGCGCCCACGTTTATATAGCCCAGAACCCTCCACACCTATCTGATGTGGGACTTCCATGGATGTCCCCCGTGACATACAGCTGCCTTGCTGCTTTTCTCCCTGTTTTTCATTTTTTTTTTGTTTCATTCCAAATGCAGGTCTTAGAATTGCTTGAAATCATCCAATTCAGATCCCCAGATACCACTACAAAGCTTTCAAATATTGTGCCTAGCAATGACTTGCTGGTGAGATTCTTGTCCATAAGCTACATTACATATCACTCGGTTTTCTCCTCTTTGTTAGTATCTTACTAATGTTTAGTAAAGGCTTATTTCTTGCTATGGATTACATGTAGCTAAGATTCTAGTTGTTGGCTATCTTCATCATTCTCTTCTGCTGGTTGCACGTATTTCAGGCAGAAGACATACTGGGGAATCCTGCAAATTCTGGAAGGGGTGGTGTCTACTACTATTCTGAGAGAGGTGACCGGCTAATTGACCTAGCTTCATTTCATGACAAGCTTTGGCAGGTTGGTTGTCTTCAGTATTCTTTGTGCTTATTTAGTTTACATTTCATATATGTACTCCTGGGACATGATATCTTGTTCCTCTCCTCATGGTACTAAATTTATGAGAAATCTAATTTAATTGTGTTCCAGAAATTTAATTCTGCATATCCCCAGCTGAGTAATCTTGGCAGTGAAGTTGAAATTAATGATGTCAGACAAACAATTCAACAGCTGATGAGATGGGGTTGGAAATATAATAAGAATCTTGAGGAACAAGCTGCACAACTCCATATGTTAACTGCTTGGTCCCAGATTGTTGAGGTGTGCTTCGTTCCTTCCATCTCATTCGTGAAAACTAATCCTGAACATTCATGTAATTGCTGAAGCTTTTGGCATGACATGATCTTTAGTTTTAGAGTTAGAGCCTTTATGACCGGGGGCAACTATTTTGATTCTTGCTTCCCCCATTGACCTAGTGATATTAAATTTTGACGAACTATGGCAGGTGTGTTTTTTCTCTATGGTCAAGTCCAATAGAAATTCACATGTTAAGGTGTGCCAAAGATATTAATAAAAGCAATGGATTGTTTGGGAGGGAACTGAAGTACGCATTATTCTGAAGCCTTGTTTGGGCTAAAGGAAAGTAGTGGGATGGTGTGGGTGAGTTATCAAAGCCATTTTTTTATATATAAAATAAAAGTAATGTGTTGGACTAGGGTGGGTTTCATTGGGTTGAGATCCAAACTTATGCCGTACCCAACTTCTCAACCTTTCAAACTGTGGGCCTTTTGACGTGTTGAACTCCATTTATTGATTCGTTTACTTTATTTCCTCTGCATTTTTTATCCTTCTTCATTTGCTTATCATTTACATAAAGGTAATTTTGGAAATTATATCCTTCTAACTCTTCTCCCTGTTAATGATATTATAACTTTTAAAGGATAGTGAGAGGGTGACCATCCATTTCCTTAATGCTCCAACTTTAACGCATATATATATGTTGTATCAGCTATATCACCTAACTTTCTGCTATTTGCTCCTGCTAACCAACTTTCCAGATATCTGCTTCTAGAAGATTGACAATGCTTGAGGACCGTTCTGAAATTCTATTCCAGTAAGTTACTTGTGTCTAAGTGGCAAAATGAAAATAAAAGCCACTATTAGTAACTGCTGTTGTCCTCATTGTTGTTAGACTCTCTGTAAATTACATTTCATGGACAGGGTTCTTGATGCATCTCTTACTGCATCTGCTTCTCCAGACTGTTCGCTGAAGATGGCATTTATATTATCCCAGGTAGATATATACTTTTGTCTGCTAACTTTGTCAATTTGTTAATGAGGTTTGCAATCTTCCTAACTTTTTTTGTCATGCATTTATAAAATTTTTCAGGTTGCATTAACATGCATGGCTAAATTACAAGATGAGAGGTTTTTGTTCCCTGGAAGCCTTAATTCTGACAGCCTCATGTGCCTTGATCTTATTGTGGCAAAGCAATTATCCAATGGTGCTTGTCTTACCATATTGTTTAAGCTTATCATGGCAATTCTTAGACCTGAATCATCCGAGGCTCTAAGGAGACGGTATGTTACTATTTAAGTCACTAGTGATGGTTGCATTTTTTACTTTCAGCTTAGTAAGAAAACTTATCATTGCATGTTTTTTGCAGTCAATATGCATTGCTTCTGAGCTATTTTCAGTATTGTCAGAATGTGGTTGACCCTGATGTCCCAACCACAGTTCTGCAGTTCTTGCTGCGCAATGAATTAGATAATGAATATATTGACCTCCCAAAGGTTTATTTTCTTGCATTTGACCTTAATTTTACTCAGGTTAATTTAATAATATAATATCTCCTCAGCATATGATTTCCTTTTCCCCAGATCGACAAAGAACAGGCAGAACTGGCTCGTGCAAATTTTTCTACTTTGAGGAAAGAGGCTCAGAGCATCATGGATTTGGTGAGTAGCTTGAACCAATCTAAATATACTTCTGATTTTTCTGTAATTTTTCAATATAGGTTTTAGAAAAGAGTTTCAACTGAGTCAAAATGACTTTATCTTTGTTTGAACTGCTGAGAATGTGTTGGAGATATTTGATTTCTGCTTTGATCAAAATCTGTATGACTGAGGCATATGCTTGCCAGATTTTCCATATGTTGTCCATGTCATTTTTTTGTCTGTTTTGTGTTAAATTTCTGGTATTTTGTTGGGTTTATTCTATAATTCAATTTAGTTGATGATTTAATTTGTTTATATAATTTATATTATAAACTTTTCTGTTTACTGTTTCTAATTTGAAATTTTAGGTCATAAAAGATGCTGCTCATGGCAGTGAACCTGGGAAGACAATAGCAGTCTATGTTTTGGATTCGTTGATTTGTATAGATCAGGAGAGATATTTCTTGAACCAACTTCAGAGCAGGGGTTTTCTAAGGTCTTGCTTAACGAGCATCAGCAATTTTTCAAATCAGGTTTTTGTTCAGTCCCCATAAACAATTCATTCTGTCTTTTGGCTATTTTTTATTTTGTGGATGGAAAATAAAAAGGAATATACTCACGGAAAATGATACTACTCTTTTTCTTATCCTTATTAATAGAGTTTGTCCCTTGTCAATTCATTTTTTACTCAAGGCACGATGGTCATTATTTATTACCAACCTCATTTCCTTTCAATTTTTCCGTACATAACATTTGAAACCCTGGTGTTATTGGTCTGAGTTTTATTTATTCATTCCATTTGGGGCTGTTCTATTTGTTAATTTTTTTTGGGTCCTATCTTTTGGTTCTGATGCTACCAGCATGCTGCTTCTTTATCTTGAAGTTATTTAAGTAACCTGGTGACTGTAACCAAATCTGTTCTTTTTAACTTTTCATGTTTAAGTTCATTTAAGTTGGTAGATCTAAGGTCTGTTTGGATCGTCTCTTGGGCCTTTAGAGGAGGAAACATGATTCCTTTCCTACACTTGGATCGTTTGGTTGGAAAATTTTTATTCGTAATCCTTTTTCTGACAAGTCCCATTCCCTCAAAATTAAGAATGAGACTTCTCATCTTCGAGATCAACGCCTAGTCCCATATTTGAGAATTCTTAGTGTCTTGAACAGTTGCTATTTTTTTTTAATTATTTTCTGTATTTGATTTCTGTTATTTGTTTCTTAAATACCAGATTAGGTGCATCTTGCAGATATGATTGTATCTTCTAATTTTTTTTGGCTAGAATTTGGGATATTATATCTAATCTTTGCATCCCAGCAGCCTTATTAACGTTGGCTGAACATATCTGAATTAACAATTGATTTCATCCTCCCTTCGTTCAAGAATCAATATCATAGAGAAATACCCTACCTCTTTGTGGTAACCCAACTAAACAATTAGTGTGAACAGCAAAAAAATTAATATTAATAATCAAAATACACTCTGTGAGATTACTCCCACAACCTTAATTTGAGATAACTCCCACAGCCACTGTGAAAACACTTTCAAAGCCAAAGGATCTGGAAAACCAGCACCCTTCCTCAACACTCTAATACAACATTATGGCTTGTCTCTCCCAGCCAGAGGCCACGGTTTAAATAGGCCAAAAAATACATTGCACACTCCCCAAAATACCCATTACAGGAGACAATGCAAAAGCCTATTGCTTACTCTATAAAGTAACCCGTGTCTCCAAGATAGTAGGAAGCAGCCAAGTCAACTTTGGAATCTTATAAAGCATTATTTCCATATGCTTGCAAAGTCCTATGTTTCCTTGTGCAAGTTTGACCAACAATTGGGGTTCTAACACTCTTCTTTCCATTACACACACCACCAACCTCGTCTCCACTTCGACCCTTTATTAACTTCATTCAAACCTCTAATGTTTATCGGCATTTGTGGTTCTTCAGTGACTTCTGCTGTAGATATGCACCAAATAAGATCATCATAAGATTTCATCTACAACCTCAGTTGCACGTCAATGCAAAATTCTTCCCCTTCATGAGCTAGATCTGTCGAGCCACTAGAATCAGGCTGGAAATGAAGATTCATTGCTTGAGAAGACCACTGTCAATATGGCCACCCACTCCTCCATGCACCTTTGCATAAGGAATGGTGAGACTAGAGTTGGCACATGAGACTCATGCAGCAGGCAAATGGCTGATGCGCTCCTGGGATATGCCAGTCAGAGGGTACTGGGGCACTCTACTGGCCTGTGATGCTAGATGACCTCAAACCGAACACTTGCACACTCATTGTTTCCAGCAGGAACAAAATTTGGAACCAGAACCTAGATGCTCTGATACCATATAGGAACATATGTTGAATGTTATCTTATTGATTCTTAGGAAGGGGATGTCCATACAAGAGAGGAGCCTAGGCTTTAATGTCTCTGAATGACAAAATATTCCCTATGATTATGGTATAGAATACAATACCTACACATTAATAAGTAAGTCCTCTAATATCCAAATAACAATATTTAAAGATCTGCCTGTCTCTTTGCTCAAATGAGTGAAGCTTCCCTGCATCCTTGCATTGTTTTCCCCCGTTCTTGGGCTACCAAATGTAGAGGGTTCCTCCATTTTGGTGTTTGCTTTGACAATTTTTTTTCTGGTCTGCAATTTCTTTTCAATATCTAAAGTCCTTCAATGCTTTAGATTGAGGATTGTGGTGATGTGCATCAATGGTTTTTTTTGTAAGATTCAGTTGATTTTGATTATAGATGTTGATAATTCATTTTTGTTTTTGTTGATTTTGGGGGCGTTGAAAGGTTTTGATCAAGGTTTAGTTTGATTTTCATTCTGGCTCTATGAAATCTTGTTGATTTTCTTGTCTGCATTTGTTGATTGATATCTGGAATACTGGGTGAAGGTTGAAGGAGGGTGAGGAATTTTTTTTTTTTTTTGGTTCAGGGGTACTTTAATTTTTTTAATGTTGCATTTATTTAACCTTGACAAAAGATATTATTTATAGTGTTCCCAATATCATACCTAATGGAAGGTGATCACCATTCCATTCCATTCTCATCCATGAATCGAGCAGGCCTTAAGCTGCCTTAAGCTTAAGCAGGCCTTAAGCTGCGTAGGAGTAAATCTTTTCGCATGTAGCCTTAATAGTATGGCCCCCTGTTCCTCAAAAGCTCTAGTTGATGGAAAGAGACCTAAAAGCACATTTTACTCTATAACTAGACTAACTCCTGTTTAGGTTTATGTGAGATTATTCTTTGTCCTCCCTTCAAATTTGAATTGTGAAATGCACGATAGCTTGAGCAAATCATGGATGTGTGAAAGCAAGTGCCTGGAAGTATTCTTCATGCATGTGTTCTTTTAACTTTTCCTTTTTATGGATGTTATTCTATCAATTCTTGTTCAAGGATGGTGGGCATTCACTAGACTCGTTGCAACGAGCCTATACTTTTGAGGCTGAGCTGGCCCTTCTATTAAGGATCAGTTACAAGTATGGTAAATCTGGGGCCCAAGTATTATTTTCCATGGGAATTTTGGATCATCTTGCCTCTGGCAGGGCAATCAGTTTACAGGTATTTACTTGTTAGTATCACTTCTTTTCATTTGTCTGCTAACTTTACTGAAGCATACATATCTACAGGGAGGGTTTAGGAGGGTTGAGACAAGACTTCGAAGAGATATGTCTGTGGATGTTGATAGGCAACAAATGATTGTCACTCCAGTTTTGAGATTAGTCTTTTCATTAACTTCCTTAGTGGATGCATCAAACTTTCTGGAGGTTGGCCTTCATAATCTTTTTTCGGGTTTTTCAATTGGCTGTCTAGTTGTGGCTATTTCCTGAAAGTGAATCATCATTCCTTGTCAGGATGATGGTTGTTCTCTTAATTACTTCTACAATTGTATACTTGTTTTAGGACAGTGATGATTGTGAGCTATGTTATTGGCTCTCCAGCTATCATAAGTTTTTGGGCTTTAGAAATAGGAATGCTTAAATCTTTCTAAATGGAATAATACTTTTTCTTAACAAATAATTATGTTTTGTATGTTGGTCTGGTCCTGATGTCTTTTTTGTTGCATCAGTGGTGAGCTTATTCAAGTTTTTTAGAATTGTTGGTACATTGATTAAATTGAGTCACAATCACAAACTTGTTACAAGTACTTGTTGAGAATTTTAAATTGAAACATGGCGAGTACTTTCTTCTCGCTATGTTTTGCCTGTACCTTATATCTTTCACTCTGTTTACTTCACTGCTCTTGCGCAACATAAAAAATGATAGTTATCATTGCATTGATGAAAATGTGTTGTCTTTGTGTCTATTTTGTCTGATGTAGGTGAAGAATAAGTTTGTCCGTGAAGTTATTGATTTTGTAAAAGGGCATCAATCACTCTTTGATCAACTTCTCCGTGTAGATATTTCTGACGTAGATGAATTAAAACTGGAGCAGATCAATCTTGTTGTCGGAATACTGAGCAAGGTAAATGTTCATTCACTTTGTTGATTTTTTAAGTAATAGTACAGTTTCAGCTGGTTATATTTTGGGTTTCTTCCATGCCAAATGTATTGAATGCTATTTTATTATATGAAAAATCTTCTATTATTCAGGTTCTAAATTATTGCAGTCTTCACAGTGAACTACATTGAATATGCGTACCTGCCTATTTTTGCCTTTTGATTTTTGCATCTCCCCTTCACATCAGACTGGAATTTGTTCTGCCTTTCATTTTGATTGTGCTGGTTGGAATTTGGACCCTACTCTTTCTTGTAGGTTTGGCCATATGAAGAGAGTGATGGTTATGGTTTTGTTCAAGGTCTTTTTGGATTGATGCACACAGTTTTCTCTCATGACATTGAAGTGTCTGCTTTTGCTCGATCGATAGTAGTATTATCGCCTGAGGTATATTTGCAGTTTTCATCATAATTAGTTTTGAAGTTACAATTAATTATTTGTTAAGTCTGACATATTTGATTTCTAATCTTTGAATGATCACATTACTTGATGAATGATCAGAAACGGAGGAATTCAGAGCTACAAAAGTTTCACTTATGCTTCAGCCTTAGCTCTTATTTATATTTTCTGGTCACGAAGAAATCTTTGAGATTGCAGGTAAAGCATGTATAAATTAAAACGGAAGCAGTTAATGAGGCCAAATTCTTTTATCTTTTTATACAGATCGGTTAATGGTTAATTTATCTTGTAATTTGCTTTTTCACAGCCTTCAGAGGCCTCCTCCAGTTACCCCAATTCTGTCGAAATGCAACAACCCTCATTGAGTGAACTCAATTCTCTTCTTACTTCTGTTACAACTAGTCTAGAAAGAGCTTCTGAGGAGAAATCCTTGCTACTAAATAAGGTACAATTTAGGGAGCAAACTTTCTTTTTTTCTTGCAGTCTCACCGTTTTACCATTTTTATCATTTGATGTTGATGTGCAAGTAACATCATGCATATGGTTTTCCAGATTCGAGACATAAATGAATTATCAAGGCAGGAGGTTGATGAAATCATCAATATGTGTGTTCAGCAGGACTGTATTTCATCTTCAGACAATATACAAAAAAGGTAAATCATAGTGCTATACTATTTCATGAAATGCGGAATCTAAAGTTCAAGAAAAATGAAAAATGTTGGTATAAATGGTGTTCTCACATTGGAGTCTAATAGTTTTCATTCAAGTCAGGACTTGTTTCACTATATCATAAAAGGGGAATAAGCAATTAGGGTGCAAATCTACGATGATGGAGTGCTGACTATCACAGTAATTAATTTAATAGAATCTGTTTTCTCCTCCTGCTAACTAATTAATGTTGCCTTTTTAATATCATTTTCCCTGTTCTTTGATTCAATCATTTTTATTATTATTATTGCTGCTGCTGCTCTCTACTACTTCCACCATTAAATTATTATTATTTATTACTACTGTTGTTTACAGGAGACACATTGCTATGGTGGAAATGTGTCGAGTTGTTGGTAGTAGGGATCAGCTAATAAGTTTGTTACTGCTGCTGTCTGAACATGTGGTAAACATCATCCTCATCCATCTTCAGGAAAGGTGAGCCATTTAAGTTTCTGATAATGGTGATGGAATGCACATTTACAGTGAATTGAAAATCAAATATCCAATTCATTATTAATGATCATATATCCCGACTTATTTAGTTTGATGTATAAACCATTTCTCTCATTGTATTTTAATAATATAAACCTTTTCCTTGCTTAATTACAGTTTAGGTATTTAGTTAATTTTGTGCGGTTAATTTGATTCCATGACAGCTCTGCTGTATCTGATGCCTCCTTGGCCACAAAAGCAATTACATATGGGGAGAAGCATGATTCACGACAGGACATTGAATCATTATGTGGAAAGTTGATTCCAACACTTGAACGACTTGAAGTAATGAGTGAGGTATGCGTCGTCACCTTAGCATCTATAACCTTTTTGTAGGATTTGAAGGATTGAAGTGTAAGGGGAAATAGGGCTTCTGGTTTATTATAATTCTTGAATCAATAAGAGCAAGTTTATCAAATCAGGGTGCGAATCATGAATTGGAAAATCTATTTTTGGAATCGTGAATCAAAACGTGTTGTGAATCGTAAGATTCATGATCATTTATTAAAGATGATATAAATATAATTTTTCACATAAGAGAGGGTGGAAAGAATCAGATCCACAAAAGAATCAATAACAGCCAACTATGTTTTAAGTGGGTGGAAAGAAATAGGCTTACTTTGAACCAATAGGCTAACCAAAGAAATAGCGTGTGGGACCAGATGGGGGTATTGGGTTATGAAGCTTGCTTTTTTTTTTTTTTTGCCAACATGTGTTATGAAGCTTGCTGCACAGTCGCAACTCGCACGACAGGAAATTTGCAGTTCTAACCTTCAATGGATATTGGGTTATGGGTTATCGCCTAGCTGTTCCGACTTTGACTTCCAATGATTATTGATGTTCTGACTTCGGCTTCCTATAGGTATGGGTTTGAGGGTTATTTCTTTTTAGTTTTTGGCGGCCATATTGAGAATCTCAAGCATATGATTCAGGTTTCAGCAATATATATTGGATATATATCAGATAACCTTGATCAGGAAAGGATTGGACAGAAAAAGGGAAAAAAAAAAGAGGAAAAGAGGGATTACCAGGTCGTCTTCTTGAATCTCAGGAATCGCCGGCATCGCGTGATTCCTGCGATTTAAGGGTGAATCGTGCATGACGGTGGGCCGATTCAGGTGGGGGAAAAATTCACCATGGGAGTCGAATCTTTTCCCAACTTTTGGATCGAATCGTGCGATTCGAATCATGAATCGCATGATTCCAACTACCATGAATAAGAGTACAAATATGCCTTTATGAAGTCAAATCATAAGATATATATGATATGATAAAATATTAGGGAAAATTTATTTGTTGGTACTTATACTTCTCTCCAATTTTCAATTTGGTACCTGTCTTTTTTTCCTCCTAATTAAATGCTTTAATTATATTCTATTAGCAGTGTTAGCTTTTGTATAGTGGCCAACTGTGTTAACAGAACAAAGTTACAAGAGTTAATGATATTAAAAAAAAAGAAAAATTAATAAATTAATTAAAAGAAAAAGCACAAGTACCAAATTGAAAATTGAGGAAAAGTATAGTACCAACAAATGGGTTTTCCTTAAAATATTAATATAGGATTTAATATCAATATCTAATCCTAAGATATAATACATATCTAGTAACGTCAAACCTAATAATAATAATAATAATTAAAAAAATATTTTAATACTAAACTTTCTGTTGTACAGATTTTGTTTGCAATCCACAAGAATGGCTTGTGAGTAGAGTATAGCCTACAAGTAATCTTTGTCTATAATAAACTAGCTTTGGTGTTGATTTTTTTTAATAGACGAGAAGATGGTCGTGCAGTGGTCCCCCCCCCCCCCGCCGGGGGGGGGCCTCCAAAAAAAAAAAACCCACACACAATAACAGTACAACTTGTATGATATCCCATTTGTTGTGGAAAGCTTAACCACAAGTTATTGTTGACATAAATCTTAGGTGCCTCATCTGTAGAAGCTAGCATTGATGATTTTGTTTTCATCAAGCTCACCCATAGCCAACTTGTGATGAGGGGCCAACTGACAGTTTGCCCGTTGCATTTGTAGCTAGTGAAGCCGAGACAGCAATAGGCTTTCAGAATAAAACGCACTTGGTTATCTTGAACGAAGGGGGTCTCCTTTTAAATGCCTTGAGCTTTAGAGAATAAAAGTCACATATATTGTCAGCCAGTTAATTAACTTTAGTTAGTCTGTTATAACTTGCTCTCTAGACCGACTCCATATCCCTATGTAACTCAATTCATAATACTGATTTTGACTTCCATTTCTATACTGTATCTCACTCTCTCTATGCTGTTTTTCTCTCTTGCTCAGACTTTACCTCTCATATTCGTGTGTCACCTTTTTTCTTTCTTCTCTCTCTAATTTCCCCTGCAGGAGAAAGTAGGGCACAATCTCAAGGTTTTTCACAGATTGGCAACTTCTACTAAGGAGATTGCTGTTCAAAAGATGGTTGTGTAGACCTGCGTATGTACACTTTACAAATTTACAAAGTCAACTGAGATCAACTGCTCATCAAGGTCAACCCATAGATAAGCTGAGTTTGTGAATTGTAAGATATGTGTGCTATCAAGGCGGAAAAAGTTATCACGTGAAAATAGGTGTAGCATAAGTGTGAGATCTTAGCCTCCCAGAAACGGTCTGTGTACATGTACATGCTTCTATAGTCTTGGCCATAAGATGCCGTTCATATCTTTTACATTCATGAAATGAATGTAGATACATTGAAAGAGAAACAAAAGGTAGGGTAATGAACTTTGTAATTTGTTGAATTTTTCATGTTTTGATGATTATAAAACGTGGAGAAGGCTGTGCTGCTGATATGAAAATGTATGATTGCCCGTATATTCCTCAATAACATTTGAGAGGAGGTAAATTGAATATCTAGATATACAAGGAAGATAAATAATATCAGATCTTATTTTATCTTTAAAGTCAAATAATCAACCTTTTTTTTTACTACTAATATTTAATTTTAGTGTGGGTGATTTCATAGTTTCCCTTGGTATTATTTAAATTAGATGAAAGTGTGCTAATGGATACTTATGTTTTTTCAGTTGGGGTTGTAAAGGAGGCCTAATTGGCATTGTGAGGGATTGAACCCACCATCTCCCCTTTGCTGCAATACGCAAGGGGAATAGTTTGGCATTGGGACAATTCCTTACAAGAATGATAACGACCGTATGCTTGTTATGTAAATAATATTTCACACAGAGAAAATTATCTTGTATCCAATAACTTTATTGAAATCAATTTTATTATTCTTTTGGTCATTAATGTAAAATCTAATTGAGTTGGTCTTGATTGTTATTATTATTATAATTATTTTGAATAGATACAGCAATCAGGTTGGGATGAATTTAACCTACTCTCTCTCTCTCTCTCTCTCTCTCTAACTTAAGGAGTAATACAAAAGGGTCTACAGAGAGCACTAATCCTTATCGGCAAATGATGGGCGATGAAGGATAAACATTGCCTACAATATCAAGAGAGTCTAGCTAGATAATCCAATGCTGTTCCTCTCTAGGAATATGATTAATCATAATCTGCCATAAGGATTATGTTTTCCACACTACATATTTTTACTTGCTTGATAATAATAAAATGCAATAATAATAGCACATCATAAAGTTAGTAATATTTGATACATTGCAAACAAAAATTTTACTTTTTTTTTATTTTTAATAAATAATTTTAAGCATTTTTTAAAGAATATTTTCATGCTGCATTCATTTAAAGTGATTGTATTTTTTTTTTCTTAAAAATAATCTAGTAAACTAAGTAAAGCAAGAATATAGAAAAAGAAGAAAATATTAGGATAAATGTAGTCTTACATAATCTATTGGTAATATCTGGGTGGAAATAGTATGTTTTGGTAAGAAGATAAAACAAAGATGAATTTGTAAATAAACCTAAGTAAATTTGTAATAATGGTATTTTCTGAAAGACATGTTAAATTTAGTATAATTAGCTAACTTATCTACCTTATTGAACCTAATGGAACCACTTAAAGAAATCATACATTAAATATGGGAGATGACATTCAAAGTTTTTGGGCCAAAATACAGTTGATAAATGTGGATGAGTAGGTTGTAAGCTTTTAAAAAAGAAAATGCTCCGCTGATCTTTAACGTATGATCTAATCTAAGAGTTTATTTTTATTTTAAATTTGGTGTCTATTTTTAATATTTACCAACCTTTTTTTTTTTTGCTTTCAAATTACTCTTATTGAAGCTCTATCAATGATAATCAAATAAAAGAGGAAGGGAGAAAATTAAGAAAGCTGATTAGGATGTTTTAGAGAAAAAAATGTTATATTAATTAATTTAATTAACATCCTTAATCGAATCAAATTAGATAAATGAATTTTACATTTAGGAACCGAGAAATATTATCTTGTCTAATATAAATATGTTTTAGTGTTTAGTTGGTTCCGACATGCTCCTCCTTGTGTTCTACCTTACCAATCAGCATGCCATGACTTGCTTGTGAGAAGCTTCTGACCTCTACTGTCTTTCTCCTCTACTGTCTTTCTCATCTAAGACAAAAATTAAAGAAATAGGATCAAATTGAATCAACGATCAACTATTAAAAAATGGGTTATGGCAAAACAAAAAAAAAAATATTAGAAAAAGGTTTATTTTTTTTTTGGCAACGAAAAAAGGTTGATCTAATGCGAGGTGGATAACTCATGGCCAGTTTGATTAAGTGGGGTAATCTGTTGGTTATGCCATAAAAAATTTATAAAATCGGAATTTACATTGCAAAGAAAATGAATGATAAGGTTTAAATTTAGTCAACGTGTTGAAATGTCCATAAACTTTAAAATTCAGAGCAAATAACGAAATGAAGTTACATGATTTGGGAGAATTGAAGTAAATTCTTCGTTGACAAATTAATTTGTTGAATAAGGTTTGCCTAATATGGAATGTTAGTTGCATTTGCATAATGTGGATGTTTAGTTACATATTGGGGAATGTCATTTGCATAATGTGAAAAGTCAGTTGCATGTGCAATTGACATTCTAAATTATGCAGATGATATTACATTATATGTAACTGAGCTTTCACATTATACAAAATATAATTAACTTTTCATATTATGCAGATCCCATTCTACAAATTAATTTCTCAATAAATGATTTATCCCAAATTCTCCTGTAGATAATTTTAAGAATTGTATTATTTTTGCTTCAATTTTAAACTCGAACACCAATCAAAACATAGTGTTTGAATTAGTTTTTTAAGTGAGTAATTTAAAAGTATTTTTTTAATTAATTAGAAAAATGCATGAAGATATAATCCCCTTGGGCCATTGAAGGAAATTTTGCTTTCTGGAAGTAGCGATTGTTTCTTACTTACAGTGTAGTCCTTCTCTGAATCTCGCGTTTACCCCATTTGTTCGATCTTGGTTTCTGGATTTCTGAGTTCAGTCGCCCCAATACAGATCAATCCAAAAGGCTTCCACTGCACTTGACAGATCAGGATCGCATTTCCCTTCAAAATCCTACCCTGTCCGGGAAAGCTACAATTTCGAAGCTAGAATCTTTCATCTCCTATTCTCCTTCAATTTCCTTTTCCATGGCAAATGCCTGGAAAAGAGATAAACCCTCTGGACTAAGCTCCCCGAGATTCCTCCTTCTACTTCTCTCTGTTTCTCTTATCCTTCTCTTTGTCTTCTTTACCCTCACTTCTCGTCCCTCCACTCCCGGTCCTGGCTTCCTCGCCGTCAACACTCGTCTCTCGTTTCACGCGATTTCTCCTTTCGATTGCTTCAAATCTCCACAAGCACACCCAGTGATTGCTAGCACTGTTGAAGGCGTTCGGTACCCGTTTCTGTACTCGCTTTCCGATTTCGGAAATTTGCCTGACAAGCCTCACAAGAACATTGTCAGAATCCTCAAAGGGAAACAGTTTAGGAAACCCGATATTTCGGTAACGATTCAGGAGATTTTGGAGAGGATGAAAAGCGAAGGACGAGATGGGTTTGTTGTTGATGTGGGCGCCAATGTGGGGATGGCGAGCTTCGCTGCCTCGGCTATGGGTTTCCGGGTTCTGGCATTCGAACCTGTTTTTGAGAATTTGCAGAAGATTTGTGAAGGGATTTACTTCAATAGGGTGGCGGAATTGGTCACTGTGTTTCAGGCCGCAGCATCGGACCGGCTTGGTAACATTACCTTTCACAAGGTACTGTTTCTCGACGACATTTCTGACCGTTTCAGCTCGTTTTTTTTTTTA
Source organism: Vachellia collinsii (assembly GCA_006871305.1). Lineage (NCBI taxonomy): Eukaryota > Viridiplantae > Streptophyta > Magnoliopsida > Fabales > Fabaceae > Vachellia > Vachellia collinsii. Next base: position 24,402 of record QFDD01120247.1, read on the forward strand.
ATCTGTTGGTGATAGCTTTTGGTTGATTTCTTGAATTAAATTTGATTTTCTATAGTTTATATGGTGAAGCATCAATGGAACTCCAGTGGGAGATAGCAGAAAATGGCTTAGTCTGAGGGAGAGTAATTTTAAGCAAGTCGAGTAACTAGCTAAATGCTTAGCTCAGGCTTCAGTTCTAAGTCAATAAATTTAGATTTGGAAGTTGAATAGCGGATCTCCGAAGTTTATTTTTGGTGGATTTGTTATGAATGTCGCATGTAATCATAATAAATCAGAATGCTCTCAGACTCCAGTTGCTTCTAATCTTAATTTTCAGGCAAATACTGATTCTTGCAATCTAAGTCGCTCTGGAATCTGGATTCCAGTGGAATAGATTCCTGAGTATGAAGATATTTAATTAAGTTGAAGCATACATGTAAGTTTGATGTGTGAAGTTATGTCAGAAACTTAGAAAATTATAGCCTGCAGGTGATAGCGAGATCCTGAAAGATCTATTGACGATCTGTTGGGGATGACTGGTAAATGCTATCAATATTGACCTGTGAATAATGATAAACTAATTTGCGCAGTTAAGGATGTGGCTTACATCTTATCTCCTAGAGATATGATTGAAACATCCAAGGCTCCAAAAGTCTGTACCGTGTGCAATTTACAGTTGTTACAGTGAATGATATTTCAAAATAATGCTTGTCTGCATCATGGTTGAAGCTGTCAATAGTTTGAAAAAGTTACTACATAAATTCCTTTTTTTTTTTTTTTGCCAACATACTACATAAATTCATGTTCATTTGTAGTCTGTATTTTTAACAGTAAAGTTTTGGTTCATTACCCTGTATTCGTGCTTCTTTTGTATAAAATGAAATGCATTGGCGATTGCGGTGTGAACTTGAGACCACATAGTTCCAACATAAAGATGAGCCATTTGGATCTTAAGTAGTATTAGAGAAAGTGACGCAAAGAATAAGAGTGTGTATGAAACCCATTTTCTTTCTTTTTTTGCACACTTTTCCTCCTCTATTTCTCTTTCACTTGAAAAGCACTTTACAAACTTGTAACTTCCAGCTTCCAAATTCAAGGTGTACTGGCTTCAATTCCACTAGAGCAAGGCCTTATTATTCTTAAGTGATAAGATCCAAACCAAACCAATCGTGTATATAAACATGTTAAAAAGCTTTTATGTATAGAGCAAACCTAGTTAGGAGGAATGTACTATTTGCCTTTTGTACCTAGAGAGTTTAATTTATATGTTACCACCTACCAGGGAAGGATATTCCTAGTCTCAAAAGTAAATAAATAAATGGAAATATCATGACAAATTCGGATACTTTAATCATATTTTGTTTTGGTCTTTGTAGTTTATTTTTGTAGTTCTTCATCCCTTCTAATTGCTCCGTCTATAACGTCAGTTCTTTTTATTTTGAAAAATATTCAGAAGGACCATGGCTAATTTTGCTAAGGTCCAATGTCCTAATGCTTCTCTAATGCCCTTCTCCCTCTCACTTGTGACGTTTTCATTTTAAAGAAGTGACATTCCTTGTTCTGTCTTCTAATCAGTCTACTTCATAATTTTTTTCCATGCCAGCATGTTTCTTTTCTTAGTCATCTGATGGGTTAACAGTTTTAAGTCCATATCAGCAAAAATCAACAGCATTTGATCCACTCCATGGTCCTTCTAAGTGTTTTTCAAAATAAAGGAACTAATGTTTAGGGTTAAGAAACCCTGAAAATAAACTACATGGACCAAAAACAAAACACGATTAAGAGTATAGGGATTCAGAGTGGTATTTTCCCATAAATAAATATTCTTAAACTTAAAAAGCATGTTAAAAGCTAGCCCCCCTAAAATTGGGTGAGGTATTTTTTACGTGTTTCTTTGTGATTGGCTTGCTATAGACTAGGTGTGTGTAAGAATTTTCCATACTTGATGTAAATAGTGGAGGTAAAAAATTGTAAAGCCTTTGAAATTACAACCCATTTTTTAGTTGTATACCGTGTTCTAATCATGTGTGTGAATATTTTGCTTGTCTACTATAGTTGGTCGGTCGGCTGGACAACAGTGCTGTTTCTGCAACTGGTGCAAAGTTGGCATTTCAATCCAATGAAGAGGTGACCCTTCAAGTGAAGTCTGTTCCTCTAGATGAAGTGATCCCTGAATCGGAGCCAGTGCTTGTGCTGAAAATAGATGTTCAGGGATGGGAATATCATGTGCTTAAAGGAGCATCAAAACTACTCTCAAGAAAAGGAAGTGAAGCGCCATATCTCATATATGAGGAAGATGAGCGTTTGTTGCAGGCCAGTAATAGCAGTGCGAAAGAGATTCGTGACTTCCTCAAAACTGTAGGCTATCATGATTGTACTCAGCATGGCACCGATGCTCATTGCACCAAGAAGGCTTCAACATAACTTCGATCTTCACAATTTTCTCTAGATCGAAGGTGGGGTCAACTGGCATATTCATTTTAAACACTTTCAAGTAGCTTCCTTTCAATTAATGTAGAATACGAAAGAGTATAAGGGCAAGAATTGCTCTTGATTGCAAATGCTAGCGAGACTGAGTCAGCGCAGGAGGGAGACTGGATGGTTAACAGCAGGCTTCATAATAGCTTGATGAATCTCACACATTGATATAAGTTGGAAAGGGATCTTCAGCTTGAGGTGTATTCCCTTCAGTCTTTCCCATTGCTAGCTTCTGCTTAGCCAAGTTAAGGTTGTGATTTTGAGTTACCTTTATTAGGGATTTGATTTATCTATTTTTTTATGTGTATGTCAGATATAGTGAAAGTACAACATTGAGAATGCTAATGATGAGTTAGCCTCACATCACATGCGGTTTCAAATGGATACCATTGTTGGCCGTTCGACGCCTTCTGATATAACGAAATGAAAATGAATGAAAAGAGCTATTCATTGTCTGCCTTGTAGAAGTATCGAATTGGGCACTGTGTGCCACTTATTGAATTTGGCAATTTAACCTGTAAGATTTTTTTTTTTTTTTAATGTAAGTGAGATTTACTTCTTTTTTGTCCCCACCGATTTCTCCTTTTTATGGGATCACTTTATTTTCAAATTCAATTTAACAAATCCGTTTCTGTCTATCTTATTTATTTAATTCAACAAATGATATTAACTAAAAAAATGATCATTCAAATGAAAAATCTCACAAATTGAGTATTGAGAACGAGTAACGCTGTTATACTAGTAAGCGCGCCATTGAAGGACATGACAAGTTGTCGAAAAGATCAGAACAATACCATTGTGATTTCAAACGGAGAGCTACCCGTCAAATGTAAGCTAAAAATTTATGAGTATACATTATAAAGTTATTCTTACATAAGATAGACATAAAACATAACTTTGAACCTGTACAGAGTCACATAATTTGTTTTACCTTGGATCTATGGATTCAGATTCAAAAGCTGATTCCTTATGATTCTTTTGGTCCACTGTTTTGGGAAGGGCCAGCTCTTTCCACCATAACATCGTAAAGCTGCTTCCCATTCTGCTTGTTTTAACAAAGCAGTAATGACCAAATTAAAAAAAAAACACAAAAAACAAAGATGTCCAAAGAAAGCTCTTGAAGTTCCAAATGGCTTACAAAGATTACAGGGAAAAAATGAATTTGTCCCTCTGGCTTTGTTTGTGTCTCCTTGAAGTACACTAAGATAGGGAAGTTACGCCACCACAACTCCCAATTAACAAATGTAGAATACCTGAAGCACATCAACCAAAATTTATTTTGTTTCTCCTGCTTCTGTGAAATTATAGCTTCAGTAATTAAACTTTCATAATCATATTATGCACTTACTTCCAACGGTTTTTCCCGCCTACAAAGACATTTTCACCTGATTCCTTGAGTTCATCACCTACCTTTACCTCCTGAAACCATAAAGTTAAAAGATAAAGCTAATTTTATTTGCCAATATAGATTAAAAAAAACCAAAAACCCGGGAATGGTAAAAATACATGAAGAAAATAGCAAACAAAAAACAAAGTATCAGGAAGGTGAAAAGAGAACATACCAGAGCATCATCATAAAAAACGAATCTAACTCTAGTGGTCTGAGGAAACAAAAGTAAACAACAAGAGAAACTGTCAGATCGATTCTTAAAACCTGAAACAGTAAAGCAGCTAAAACAGATCCTATTAGAGTGTGTACTACTTGCAGCCTGTCAACCTTCTCTACCATGTCATACTAATTATTACGCCTGGACCACTTAATTATGAGGTCAATTACTGATAATTACCTGGACTAACAGAAGCAAACCGAGGAGACCAACAGGTATAGCAGGTCCCAGGTTATTTGTGTAAGCCAACCCACCAGTTATACCTGATATGATACAACATAAAGTCATAATTATTTATTATATAATGAATAACAATATAGACAGGAGTATGGAAAGCTTCCTTCCTTTCTTTAGAAAAAAATGGATTAAAAAAGGAAATACTATCAAGCATTATCAAAATACATCACAGGGTACGCATTAAGGGAAGTACTAGACCCTAGCATCCTCATAAAGAATACTCAAGATTTGCAAGTGAATAAAGCTAGCAATTTTCAGGATAAATATCCTCATCCAGAAAATTTCCTTTTCTTTATAGTTGCAAACATTCACCTGATGACCAATCCCCAAAAAGAAGCCATCACACTGAAGGGGATGAGTGAGTGAGTGAGTGAGTGTGTACGTGTAAATGAATCAAGTTCATGCCTTCTAAAATTGTAGCCTTCCATCAATCCCCCAAGCATAGAGCTATGGCAATGAAGATCTTTAGTAAAAGATGGAAGAATAGTTCGCTTGCCTCCATACTCGTTTCGTGCTTCTTATGATTATGAAATTGTAGATGATATTAGTCCACGAGCATTTTTTGAAAGTTGATTACCAAGAAAAGTCATGCAAACATTCATGACCACATTTTAGTTGATATCTCAATTAATGTTCAGATCATGCAACAGTTATTGATTACCATTTTCAATATTCATCTTTACTGAAGAACATTATGCATCAATGTTTAACATTACTGACTATCACTTTCTTGCAAACCTTATAATCTGTGGTAAGGCGCATATAAAACAAGAAAGAAGCAGTGTTTACCAAGAAGAACAATGGGAATTCTGTAATCTGGGTCAGGAACCACAGTCTCTCTGCTCTTGACTCTCCTTCCAAGCTGTCAACAAAGAAACTCAGTAGCGAGAACTAGACCAAACTAACCAAAACTACGATGTAAATGAATGTAGGCAATGCTGCTCGGAGCATCCGAACATCGGCATGCTTACATTTAGAAAAGTATAGAATTATAGCATTTTATTTCAATCATAATAGTGACTTTTTGTAAATTACTAAACTATATGTGTGTGTATGCGTATATAGTGGAACTGTGGAAGGGTTCGGTGGTAACCAGTGAGGAAACAACAAGAAGGCTTCCATGGCGACCAGCAAGCTGTCTTCTCAAAGAATTTGGATTACACGGTGCTTGTCCGCACGATGTCTTGATGTCAGTAACGTATCCGACATTTTCCTTTTCTAAAACAAACAAATAAGGTATAAGCAGTTAGCTCCAAATCAAACTTTGCCCCCATGAACATGGAAGAACAGCTCAAATTTCAGTATTATATCATAGGGAAGAATGATCACAATTCTCTGTAAGATTCAAAGGAAAAACCCCATAAAGGTGATACCAAATCGATCAACAAAATAGATTGAAATGGTGAATAAATGTCATTAAGCTTACTTTGCGAGGGAAGAAAGCAATGAACCGACAACAGAGAGCTCGCCATTTCTCTGTCTATTATTTTGTTTACGTCCTCCTTTTTTCCTGTTTCTGTGGGTGGAGCGATTTGGAAATTTTGGGTAAATAATTTTACGCTAATACCCACCTTTTGTGCTGTAAGAAATGGAACATGCTGGGGAATTTGGGATTGGCCAAGGGCATTTCCGGAATAAGAAAATAAACTTACCGAGAAGAGGACCTTATCTGCTTCAACTTGTGTTCGTTGCCACTAGACAGCTGAGTACACACTTCAGCCATAGGCTTTCGTTAGCTAATCCGTTTGATATTTTCTTCTGAGAAAGCAAAAGCTAAAGAAAAAGTATTTGAAGTCCAGGATATGGCGCACACTCTGTTCTCCGCTCCGATTTGTTCCTTGAAATCCTCGAATAGACCTGGTATTCTCAACTTTCTGAACCTTCTCGAACTTCTAAGATAGGGAATTTGTGTGTTATTGGATGGTTTTTAAATTAATTTGAATAGGGATGGTGAGCAGCAATTCGGCCGACCGAAAGGCTTTCCAGATAATCGAAGCATGTCAGAATTCTAAAGCTCGCAACTTACAGTCTTTCGAGCTCAAGGTGAGATTGATTTCAGCCTCCCATTTAGAAAGGAGACGCTTATTGATTATTGCTGATATCTAGTTAATAAAGGGGATTCTCTTGTTGGAAAATGTCATGTGGGATCAGTTTCTGTGTAGTTTTTGAGATACATAGTGTGAAGACCGCACAGCCCAAAAAACCCATTGCCTTTTTTTTTTTTTTGTATTGTTGATGTAAACAATAAACTAATAAATAAAGCAAGGAACAGTGCTGGGTTAGCTGAATTTATGTTAGTCATGGGGTAATTGCTTGGCAGTCAGTGAATTGGATCATTGTTATGGTTTATGATATATTTGAAGTAGGTAGGTAATATGCAAGCTTGAGGTTCTTTGAGAGGACTGAGGAGGATTTGATGGCTAACGTCATATGCTATGACATTGATTAAGGACTTGAGATTATTGGCCAATGTAACTTGAACTCTTGAAGATGTATTATATGACCAAGTCTTCGTTATTATGTTAGCAAATTGTTTTAAAGCACACTTTAATCTCGCTTGAATACAGGCTACTACTGATAACAATAGTCAAAGCAGCTCCACCAAAACAAAGAGCATCGTTTGTTCTAATTGTGAAGGAAATGGTAAGTGAAATGTATTGTATCATTTACTTTTGGATTATTGTCTTTCTAATTGTTTTCTATTGATGTAGTCATATTCAACTGATTCAGTAATACATCCATTTGATAAATTTGGTACCAATAATAGATGTTAACAATATAGACTTAAGGAAAAGTTGATTATACAGTGGTTTCTTGCTTGTTGAGAGTTTTGTTATCTTTTCCTATAAATACTGATATATGCTTAGTAATATTATCACATTGTTATGATGTGTGAACATAGTATATTTAGTAGTGACTTATCCTTTGCATTCTAATATGCAAATTAGCATGTGCTTTAATATACTCCCATAGGTGGATCCTGACGTTGGCGGTGGAGTATTTGAAATAATTAAATCACTTTTAGAATCTGATTCTCCATTGTTTAGTCAGTTTGATTAGACTAGAGACTCATTCATGCATTATCATCTAGTTGCTGACTGCTGATAATGTTGTGTATACTATGCATTTTATATCGGAAATTGCTTGTTCTTGATGTTCTTTGGCATTGTTCTTTAATGCTTTTTTTTTTGGTGATATGTTCTTTAATGCATATTTGAGGACTCATGTTATGCATCTTTAGTCTTAAGCACCAGTTGGTGCTTCCAAATTTCTTTAGCAAACTAGTGGACCTGCAGAGTTTCTCCCTTTAAGTTAAAGCATCAGCGTTAAAATCCACATGATTTCATCTTTTTTCAATTGCTAGGTGCCGTAGTATGTAACCAGTGCAAAGGAACTGGTGTTAATTCTGTGGATCACTTCAATGGGCAGTTTAAAGCTGGTGGACTATGTTGGCTTTGCAGGTAACTTCATCAAATGCTCATCTTGTGCCTCCCTTAATATTGTCCTGTGTGAATGTGTCTATCTGATATTGTCTGTCATGTTGTGTATAATTAAGTCCATATATACACATTAATGTATGTGCTGCCTCCAGAACCCTGCATCAGCATGCTACAGTGTCTATTGATATCCACTCATTCTGCTCCTTTGTTTTAATACATGATCATGTGTAGCTACACTTAAATATATTATGTTAGCTCTGTATGAAATGGTTTCATTTGCTTCTGTCAACCAAATCAATCAGTGAAGCAGAGAAGATGATGATAAGAATATTTGCATCATCTCATGCTTTCTCATTAGGTCTACGCTTCAGTTGCAACTGCTGTAGAATAATATCCTACTACTCTTAACAAAAATTTAGGCGGGTTTGCCAAGTTACAAATTCAAATTTGAACGAAGTACAAATCTGAGAATATGAAAATATCTCAATAAGTGTTGGTTTCTTTTATCTAAAGCTCTCCAACATGGTTTTGTCTTGCAGGGGTAAGAAAGATGTTTTGTGTGGAGAGTGTAATGGAGCTGGTTTTCTGGGTGGATACTTGAGCTCATTTGATGACTAGAGCCGCAAGATTGCCTATAGAGAAACAAGTGGATCGAATGTCTCTCTGTCGATGATTTTTGTTTTAAAATATGCCAAATGTAATTGTGTTTGTAAGAAACAGCATCTGTTGGACGGTTTTGACAACATTACCTTGAATCGAGGCAAGTG
>QFDD01120248.1:0-26234 GCA_006871305.1 Vachellia collinsii
GATTATTGGGATTACCACTGGGCTTCAGTTGTGCTGGAATAGAGGCTATAGAACAATAGTCATATGGACGGATTGCATTGAAGCGATGAACTTGATGTCTCGAGAGTGTGACTTCAACCATCCTTTCAGAGATATCATTGATGATGCTAGATCCTATTTCCATAGGGATTGGCATGTTATGATTAATCATAAGATTAGAGAGAACATGTATATGGCGGATTATTTAGCGAAGATGTCGCATAGTATGATGAACAACTTCTGTATCTTAGATCGTCCCCCACCCCTTGTTCATGGGGTGATGATAGTTGAAGGAGGTTGTTTTTAGGCTCTCCTTCTTTTTGTTGTTGTACTCTTTTGAGTAATGTTATCAGTATAATTCAAAAAAAAAAAAAATTTCTAGTACTTATATATTGAACCAAATCAATATACTTTTTCATTTTTACTCTTTATTGATTACATGTGCCATCTTTTTTTACTATCCATTATCCCTCATCTTTTTCTTCTCTCAGCATCTTCTTAAATTTGGGGGAAAAAATTAAGTCTTAAACATTCATTGAATTTGACTAAAAGCTTGTTTGGGAAACACTAATCACTTTCACGCAAGTCGAGATAAAACTCTCTCACATACTTACCTCGGATTCTGTGAAACCAAGATTTGAAACCTAGGTTTTGTTACTTCCCAAACAAGCACTAAGATGAATGTTGAGGAATGATACTACGTAGCTCCTCATGAAAGGTCAATGCTGGCGGCTCGGTCCGTGCTTCACCCGCTTTCCCACTCTCCACTCGATGGTCATACTCTCGTCACCTTCCTCCTCTCTCAGCCACTCAATATTTATTTTCACACCAACTCCTTTCTACCTGCGTTTCAGAATAATATGTTACTATTATGTCAATCGAACTTGATAGGATCCACATGTTTTTTGGGGCCCCAAGTTTTGAAAACAGAACCTTCCGGGTGAGAGGCATTTATCCTACCTTTTATTATTTTCTTTTATTTTCTTTCTCGCAGTCATGGTTTTACAAACTCATCCCTTTGATCTATTTTATCATAGTAAGATAAAATGAAATAGAAAGAGTGATGTGTCTTACCTCTATGCGACATAGAACCCATCAGTGTGAGTCAAGAACAAGAATACATGCCCTCGTGCTTGATATTTTTTTAACTAATTAAATAATCCCCTAACAAAATTAATAACATATTATAACTAATGAATTTTATTAAGAACAATTTTTAATTTTTTAAATTAAATAATTTTGAGTAAAATTTTTAATCTATGTAAAATTGTTAATAAACTTGATACGAGGGAGTAATAATACAATTTTACTAAAATACACACAAAAAAATATTCATATATGATCCCAAAACGTGTAATATTTAAATAAAAAATGCATTAATCCACCGGTATAGACTACATATAATCTAATAGAACAGTATTATCAAAATAAAAATTTGTATTAAAGTCATCTTTTCTTTCCTGGTTTTCAACTCAAAATGGTTAGAGTTATAAAAAAGGTTTTCAACTAAAAATGGCTAGAGTTACAAAGAAGGCCTGGGCGGCCCAGCCAACCCTTTACAACCCACATGTTATAAAATTGCTATGAGAACTTATTAACTCTATCTTTAAAATTCAAAAAATTTGTAACTTATAATTTTTATCATATTTCACACACATCAAGAAAAAAAATTTAACATTCATTAATTCAACCTTAAAGTTGTTTATAAATTTCTAACTTTAACGTTATTTAATATACACTATAACATCTATGAGCAAAACCAACACATAATAAATAAAAAGTAAAATTATATATCGACATGAAAAATTTAATGGGATGATTAATGAATAAAATCAAATAAAACATTTACTCTTAGCCCTATTTTACAGAATAAGAGGAGTAACATATTTGTGTCTGCCATAAATAATAGATGTCAACAGTGGGCTATTTATAGAAGGGGGGCATAGATGGGCATAGATGTAACAGTGATACTAGTAGATACAAACTTCATCTATGTCCCCAAAAAAAAAAAAAGATACAAACTTGATGCCAAGAGAAAGTTCAGTGGAGGTATTATTCCATAGAGCAAGCACATAATGGCAGAACAAAACGACACGTAGCCCCAGTTTTAGAATACGAAGATCCGCCCCCAATGAATGGATCATATTGATAACAGCCAGCATTTACCCTTTTTGTTTTGGGCCAGACACCCATCATCTACTGACTGAATGATACTTATATACAATGGCAAGCCTTATATTTATATAGGAAAAACAGTCGGACTATTTGGGCCTTTACAGTTCACCTATAACGGACTCAGCCCATACAAACTATATTCCATAATACAAACGCAATTTACGTACACAATATCTCAAAACATATCTCAGAGTCCTTCTTCTCACACTAATTATGGCCCCAGAGAGCATCTAATGGCATTTCAAATTTGAAAACTCCGAGGTTTATGCTAATTTTAGCAGGCTTGATGAGACGCAGAGCGATCTGAAAAGCGTGAACAAGCATGCCCATATCAGCCTGCCCTTCGTTCTCCTCATCACTTCTCTCTGACTCGCTGCTTGTGGTGGGCACATTTTCCTCGTCTTCAATCGGCTCATCAGCTTGTGCCTTGATCCCTTCTTTTTGGGCCGTCTCCATGCTCGCCGCCGCGGCGTTAATTGAGATATACTGCACCCAAGCGCCAGACAATGGAGATCATATTGCTTCAAAAAGGTTACATACAAGATGAAAACCCAAAAAGGTACAGTGTAGAAACAATAAGGTCTAAATCAGCTTATAAGCAGAGACGGAACCCGACGCAGAATGCAACGGGAAACTTCTTGTGCAATTACCAAGACACAGCTTCTCTCTCTGCTTTTTCAGGCCTGAAAGGTTATTGAATCCATACGGAAAGCGTGAATCGGAAAGCGTACGATTCCGATCGTTAAAAAACGCGAGTGAAAAAGGGAGGGGATAAATTAAATATTAGGGTTTTGGGTGGGATATATAAGAGGAATATATAAGTGAGACAAAATACGCAGCAGTTTTCCCTAAAATTATGGCAATAAACGAAAAAATGTTTTAGAACCGCGTCGCGACAGATCGGCGTGACCGGTTTCCCTGAGCCGCGCAGCTCACCGGCGTCAGGGTTACCATGTTGTTGGGGACAGAGTTGTTCATAACAGGGTGAACAATATTCTCCAGAAAAATCTCTTCAGCTTCCCCACACAGCTTATTCCTCAAGAAGGTAGGGCAGGCGCCGCCTTCGCTTCCGTTACGGGAGGTGAGTTTAGTGACAGTCAGTTCACGCCAATTAACGGGACCACGCATCTTTGCATAGTCAGGACGATCGGAGTCGGTCTGAAAGGGGTCGTTGAGGAATTCCATGGTGGGAACAGGAGGAGAGGGAATCTGAGAAGCAGAACAATTTTCTTCAATCAAGGAGAGTGTAGAGGTGGCGATATGAGAACTCGAGAAGAAGGGGGGTCCTTTTATGCTTGCTTCAGTCAAGGAGACTGTAGTAGGTTAGCGTGTGATGTGAGATGTAAAAAATGCATCTTTCCTTTTATGTACGCTTCATCAATCCGTTTTTGCAAATAGCTCCTTCCAAAGAGAAGCCTAGCTCACTGGACACGTAGACATATCATAAGATGTGTTGATGCACTTACTAACGAAGGACATTGAAATGATCAAGATATTGTTCTATTGACAAATATGTCAGATGTATGCATGAGACCTTACACTGAAGATTGGTAGGATTGTTATCATCTGGGTTAGAATTATTATGTTCTATTACTGGGAACTTATTCTAGTGTGTTAATTTCCTCAAGTCTAGGTGTACCTTTGTAACACCCAAAAAAAAAACGAAAAAAGAAGAGAAACCTAGCTCCTTCAGAGAAGCCATAGCATGTCCAAGTAGGAGAAAAAAAAAGCTTCCCATAGGGAGAAGCCTCACCGTGATGCATGTTTTTATTGTTTGACAAATTCCTTAATATATTACTGCAATATTTTAGATAATATTTGCTACAATGCAAATAAGTGAAGTTGTTCATAGGAGGATTATTGCATGTCAAGAATAAAAGCAAATACTACCTTCGAAACTTTATCTATGGGTAGGTTGATTTTTTTGGAGATATTAAATAAGCTAGTTAAAAAACTCAAATCTTAACTAGTTTATATGAATTGCATGGATCTATCTATATATATATATATATGAATATATACTATTTAATGAGATTATGTCTTTTTTAGGTCATTTTCCATCAAAACTTGTTTCTCAAACACTTACCCAAACAAGTTTTCTTTTTAATAAAAAGTCACTTCTGTTATTTACAATTCAAATTTAAATCACATTATATAATTTAACTTCTACCCAAAATTTCTTTTCCAAAAATTATTGTATTAAAAAGTTATTTCTGCTGTCGCTTATCCAAATAGACCCACCATAATTTTAAGAAAAAATCACCCAAACACTCGCCCAAATGAAAAAAGTGATGTCTTTGTATAAGGAGATTTTTTTTTTTTTTAGCTCTTGATAGAAAATAGGTGGTGCATAATGGAATTAGTACACATGTACCAAAAAAACCATTGCCCTCCCTCTCTATTTATTTAATCATATATTTTATAAACATATACATATTAATTATTAATTAGTTATATAAATAATAAATTGGTCTTACACATGCGTATATATTATTTATTATTTTAAAAAATATAAATTAATATTTTTTCTTTTTGTAATTAGCTTATGTCCTTTAATTTTTAATTATATTTACTAATGTATTTTAAATTATATGCATTTTAATTTTTAATTAATTGTATAAACAAAAATATAAATTAAAGTTTGTCCAATAGGAATTATCACATTAGCTTATGTCCATTTTGGCAATTTGAATATAAAAAATGTTATTCTAATAACAACTATTCAAATACTCTCATTTTATCAAAATTATTATTTTTTTTTACAGAATCTATTCTTTAAAATCACTTTGATCACTTATTTTTATCTGAAACTAATCCAAACACATCCTTAATTAAACACTAAAATTTTAAATATTGATAAAATATTTAGAAATGCTAACATATTAAATTTGAATTTGTATCATAATAATGATTAACATACGAAAAATTTATGGAAAGAAAATTGTTTGGGTTAGAAAAATAAAAATACACTTTACAAATTGAGAAACTATTAACTAATCAGAAATTATGATAAAGGTATATTTTGACCAAAAATTAAAAAAAATATGTTTGGGAAAAAAAAACGGCTCTGGTTGGTTCACCGTTACCGTCAATGCCCCAAGACAACAAAACCAAATTCACAGTGAGTGGAAACTAGTTGGGTGCCTGTTAAAAGTGATGAACTCCTTCAAATTATTAAATATGAATCATATAGATATGATTGGATAGTTCAGATCTAATTTTTTTTTATAAAAAAAATTATTTTAATATGTATAAAATCTAAAATAAAGAAAATTGCTAACTTTAAAAAAAATTCAAATCTAAATCTTCTAAAATCAAATATGGATAATCTAAATATAATGTGTCAAGGAATTTCACTTTGAGCACTCTAATCATGGCCATTGGTCATAGGTCAACGGCATCACTATTAAATCTAGTGGGCCCAACATTATCCTCCTCGCTCCCCACTCTCTCCTCTACGGCGTTGATGATCCACATCGGGTGCTTCTGCATGAGAAAAGTTCCTGGCACTACTGCAAATTAAAAATTATGATGCCAGACCCTTATATTGAAAAATCATATAGGCGTTTTTACACATTTTATTCACAACAACCTAAGATGAGCGGATGCATAAATCAGAAGTTGGAGAATTGCGACCAGAATAGCGAACGGTAAAGGGAGAAAGTATGAAACAGTGTGTTCTACAAAGTAGATGAAATTAGGGATGAGATGAGAAGAGGATGGGAAAACAAACACCAGAAGTCGACTTTGAAGCTTAGATAGAGAGTTAAGTATACCTTGCTCTTGGTGACACAGTCTTTGACGTTGATGGCTGGGCACCCCAGAGCTAGATTAGCTTGCATCTGGTAAAGCCTCTCAACACCGGCGACGGTCTCCACAGAGACGCCGGCGAGTCTCTCCTTAATTTTGTGGTACCTCATCGGATCAGTCTTCAACCCATCCCGGATCATATTCAGAACAATCTGGAACCCCGCATTTTCAGTAGAAGACGGGGGGCCTGGCAACTTACCAGTCGTCGCGTAAATCTCTTCAGCTTTCAACCCCTCATCGATGAAGAGGATAGCGTCGCCACCGTAGTCAACAATCAGGTCCGGACCACCGCCGGTACCCCAGTCAAGCGCACGCTCGATACACGACCAGTGCTCTTCAGGAGTCTCCCCTTTCCAAGCGAAGACGGAGACGCTGTCAAGAGCGATCGCGGCGGCGGCAGCGTGATCCTGAGTGGATGAGATTTTCCAGGAGCACAAGAGAACGTTGGCTCCGAGAGCAGTCAGTGTTTCGATGAAGAAGGCGTTTTGAATGGTCACGGGAAGGAAACAGGTGATTCTGACGCCTTTTAAAGGCTGAAAAGGGCCGGTCGCAGCACGGCATGCCATGAGGTCGGGCATTTGGACCTCAGCGGCCGTGATCTCTCGGCGGCTGGACTCTGCCAGATCGATGTTCTTGACCTTGTACTCAGGGCCACCGGCGGTTTTCTCGAGGACCAAAGCCATGGCAGCGACAAGGACGGTGGGAACTGAGTGTTATGAACTCTCAAAATCAACTTCACCTGAGTGAGTTGAGACAAAACTCTCAAAATTTTATTACTATCCAAACGTGGAGTAGCGAGGATGATAGGAAGCGAAGGTGGCATTTATAGTTCTGAAATTTGAAATGGACGGTTGACTGTGTGGTTGGTTCATTTTGCCGTTTTGATTGTGAATGTAACATGATTGACTGTGTTGTTGATTCAAATTGCTGTTTTGATTGTGGATATGACATTGTGAATGCTAAAAAGCGAATCACATTGTGAATGCTAAAAAGCAAAAAGCATTCACTTTTTAGCATTCACAATGTCACATCCACAATCAAAAGTATTCACAACGTCACATGCACTATCAAAACAGCAAACTGAACCAACCACACATATTTATAAATATTCACAATGGGTAATAAAATATAAAAAAAGTAAATATTTATAAATGCTAACATATTAAATTTGAATTTTTATCATAATAATGATTAACATATAAAAATTTATGGAAATAAATTTTTTTGGGTTAGAAAAATGAAAACGTACTTGAATTTATGATAAACTAAGCTGAAATTATGATAAAGGTATATTTTTACCAAAAATAAATAAATTTATGTTTGAAGAAAAAAACAAGTAACGGGTCCTGTTTTTTCACCGTTACCGTCAATGCACCAAGACAACAAAACCAATGTCCGGGTATGACCTTGCGCGAACGACCTTCGCTCCTGTTATGCGAGTGGGTACGCAGTAGTCCAATCCTCTCCCTCTATACTTTAACAAAATCTTAATTTTGAAAGTGATTTTATTCTTAGCATGTTTGGAAAGTAACAAAATCTTAGTTTTGAAAGTGATTTTATAGAATCTGAGGTAAGTATGTGAGAGAGTTTTATCTCGACTTACGTGAAATTGATTTTGAGAATTGGTTAACAAACTTGAAAACCACTGCTCGTACAAGTGGTCTTTTGCCTTCTTTTGGTAACATGTAAATTGTACTAGCTCTCTTCAACACTTGTCTTTAGATTATTCCTTGTCAATAGATTCATTTCCATTCAAAAAACAATAATATATATATATATATATTAAATTTGTGCCTATATCATTGAGTAGATTAATTGGATTGTGGTTGATGTTTTTGTTACTTAAGCTTACAAGTATATTGAAGTTGATGTAACTATAATTAATTTATTTTATTTGATTGCATGGATTGTAGTGTAATTTCCATACCTTAGTTGTTAATTTAAATCTTATCCCTATTTTTATGCATTCAATTTTAGTGAAATGAGAAGTGCTTTTAAAACTCAAAAAATATGTAAAGCTAACTATTTTGGAACTTATCATCATTGTGATGGAACAATGATTTAATGTACTTTTGGATATTAGAACATTAGGTTGGAAAATTGATTTTACGGTATAGATGCTTATAATCTCCCCCTCTATGCAATAATGATTCCTCTAACATTACGACCTTAACCACAATGATGCTGTCCATGGTTCAAATTATTTCGTGGATTTGATTTCACTTGATTGCCTACGGCTCCATTGAGTGTGCTTAAGATAGGAGCTTTGTATAATTGTATTGCCATGCAATAAAGGGGGTGTTTGTTTCTGTTTTTAAAAACTGTTTTTTTTTTTCAAACAAGAAACTAACAAACTTTTTCTGCTGAAGGTCCTTTTTGGGATCACCCACCCAAGCGCACGTTTTGGAAAAGTATATAAGAATTTTTGCACATTAACCACGTTCTGAAAAAGTAATAATAAACATTTTATATTATTAGGTTATGTCTTGATTAATTATATTATTACATTTTTTACATGTTTTTCAATGCTTTTAATTTATTTTTGTGATTTATGATTTAATTTAGATTTAATCTTATTTTTGGCCAGTTTTAGGCCTAGCCTTGTAGCCTGTTAGTTTGATTATGTAAGGTAATCAAAAAATAGGCTTTTTCACATACTTTAGGCCAGACTCGAGCCTAAAAAAAAAAGGCCTATAGCAAGTCACAGTGCAGGATCACACAAAACAGGCCCAAAATTTTTTTAGGATAAAGCCTAGCCTGATCTCATCTGTTTCCACCTCTATCGCTCGTCTCTCTCTGAAAAGCTCCTTTTTACAAAACAAAGCATTTAACCTAATTAACAATTATTAAACAAGTAACAATGGTTATAAAAAAAATTTGTCTATCACTTTCAAAAACTTTATTTCTAATCCATCAAATTAACACATTAAAATCTAGGACATAACATTGTCCACAAATCCACACATTGGAATCTATGGCACAAAACCACCCATAAATCCATTGAATAAATCCATACACAAGACTAAGGGCACAATCAAAATTAAGATTACAATCCAACCTACTAATCTCCATTCTTACACATTGTAACCCAAACACACGGATTCAGATACAAACGGTTATCCTGTCAAATGTAAAATTAGGGTAAATCAGATTATATATCGATTTATAAGTAAGATAAATTAGATTGGAGAAAAATGATAAATATAAATATTTTTAAGTAATAGATAACTCTCTTAATCTCTTCAATAAAAATTAATTAGCTTTTATAATAAGGACTTAAAAATTAATTTTTTAAGAAATTTTGTGAGTATATATTATAGCAGCGAATTAATTTTACTATAAATATAGTTTAGAAAACTATTTTCCCCTTTAAAAGAAGCCAAATTTTTTTGAAAATGCTAATAATTTAAAATTAATTCTTAACTAATAAATCATGGTTTTGTCCTAAACATCTTATCTATGCTGCAAAGCATAAAATTACCCAAAAAATTATCTTTCTTTTTTCATCTCACATGGTTCTCTTCTTGAAGTTTCTGGTAATTTGCGTCACACACACACACACATATAGAATCTTCAATTTTTTTTTTAAATTATAAACCCTAATATTCCTTTTGAAAATTGATTTCAATTAATGACGGCGTTATTTCTTACAGGACAAGTTTTCGTCAAATGAAGCGGTGCCGTTGGAATAGGCCAAATGGGGCCGCCAAGAATTAACGCGATCGACTAAAGTGAATTAGGGATTTATACTGGTGATGTCATGATGCTCACGTCATAGAAGATTCCAACGACTACAAGTGGAGGAAACGTCACACTGTGCCCAGCCAACCGGCCTTCGTGACTCGTGAATGGGAACCAAAGTATAGCTGAGTACTCATCTTAATTATATTCATGCTCGATATGACTACGCACCATGTGAATGTGAGATTTTGGATCACATGAATGGACAGGATTTTAAGATGATGAGGGTGGCGTATGTAGCAACTTCGAATGAACGCGAATACGGCCCACTCGTGTGCGTTATTAAGCTATTTGCTGGCTTGCAGCTTCAATTATGTACTCCTTTCCACCTGCTTCCAAGTGGGACTCCACAGGCTCAGCCAAGGCTTTAGTTTAGTTGTTTCTCCATTTATATAAAATATTATAATTTATGTAATTAGAATATTCTATATATATTCTAATCATGTGCCTCTGGAAGCGCCTGGTTTGTGCGCGCGCGTTTGAGTGCACGGAGACAGTTGTCTGGGTTTTGTGTCGTTTTTGCCTGCCTTTATGCTTCTTTCTTTCTTTTTTTATCCTATGACGCCATTCTGTGTTGACTTTCTGCAAAAGTTGAGGAAAATCAGTTAAACATGATCACCAACTTTTATACCTGTGATAAGGAAACCTTAAATCAATCTTATCTATACCATGCGAATCCCAACAGCATACAACACAATTCATATACTTTTGATAATAACTTTTAGAAAATAGTTTCTGTCTCAGCTTATGCAAAAGTTATTTTAGAAAATAGATTTTAAAGAATGGTTTTTGAAAAAACTGGAAAAAAATAGCTTTTAAAAAACCATGGTTTTAAGGGTTAAAAGCTATTCTGGAGAATCTATGTATGTTTACTTTCCGCTTTTTAAAACTATGGTTTTGAACCCAAAAACTATTATGTATTTTTCAAGATGGGTTCATCAACAACTTGATTTTACTATTTAGCCAAACATGCACTTGCTCTAAAAAAATGAAAAATGAATGGCATTATTTATTGAGATCCTATTATATATATTACTATTCATGCCCAAAGCCGTATAGAATATATAAAGTAACGGGCCCACACACTAATGGGTAAGTGGAACATTTAATTTTTTTTTTTTTTGCCAGTCCAAGAAACTCTATTAAATTAAAAACTCACAACCACCGGTTCAGATCAACACAAAACGATACAGAAATATAAACCACAACGGAAATATTTAAACCAAAAAAGCACAGACTTCAACCCAAATCCACAACAAACAGGATACACGACCCATCCAATAAGGTTTTAGCAATTCATGTCTTATCTTTTACATGTAAAAGACAAATCATGCCCTATATTTCTGTTTTGGCCGTCATAAAGAGTCCTTTAAGACATGAAACGAATTTTTTTTTTTTAAATATAAACACAGATATTCATTTTTGAAAACACCAACAAGTACGTCGTTTTGTCAATATCACTCTGCGTTTCATTAAGGCTGCCAAAGTTAGCATAAACCTCAGAGTTGTTAAAGTTGATATCCCATTAGCTGCTTTCTGCAGCGATGCAACTAATTTAAAAAAAAAAAACAAGGCCTAGCAACTAATGGACCGTTTGTTACATGGAAGTGGTTTTGTTGGAAATGGAAGTGGAACTGGAACTGGAATTGATACTAGAAGTGAGTTTTAAAACATGTTTGATATGATGGAAGAAAATAGGAAGGGTATAATAGGAAGAAAATCTTACTTCCATAGAAGTGAGACTAGTTCCATAGGATAAATCATGGAACCCATGAAACCCAAAATGGTGGAAATATCACTTCTGTAGAAGTGGCTTCCAGTGCACCAAACAATCCATTCTGTGGATTCCGCTTCCATTTCCACTTCTCTAGCCTCAGTTCCAGTGTACCAAACGGGACATACGTATATCCTTCACTCACCCACCTACGGATAAGATTTCTAACTCTTTAGCTTACCAGCCATACGTATATCCTTCACTCACCCACCCACTCACTCGCATATCTCTCTCACCTTATTCGTAATTCTGCAAATTCCAAATTTTGAACTTTTATGCATTTTACTCTGACCTCAAATGTTTATGATTAGTTTATTGGGGTCATAGCCTGATTCCAAACATCTCTCTTCTCCGTATTATTAATATCTATCATTTCTAATCTCGATTCTAAATATTCGAGTTAGTCTAGTTGTATTTTAATTCTAAATTTGAGGTTAATGGAACACGTATAAAATATTAAGAATATTAATGTGAAGTGGTTTAACATAATACATAGTTGAATTTTATATAAAATATAATATCTTGATTGCTTTTATTATATATTTTAGAAAATCGTGTTATATTTGAATGGTTTTAACTAACTCATTTCATTTTTTTTTAGATATGTTATTGTTCATATGTATTAAGGATACGAGAAAATATAAAGAGGTTGGCAAAAAAAAAGGAGAAAATATAAAGAGATGGTCATAGAATAACGGAACTGATTAGGTAGATTGTAGGAATGAGTTAAGATGCTTATGCATTAAGGATAAAAGAATCGTATTGATTGGGTAATAATAAAAGAATTGGATTTATTTTATGATAAGAAGAATAATTTATTCAAGTTGAGTGATCAGAAAGCCTTTGAATGTCGTCATGCAAATCCGATACAGTTAGGTAAGGGATGTAGGGAGTATTAATTATACGAGGAAAATTAAAGAGTCAGAAATCATTGGTGGTCTTGCAGACATTTTATATAAAATAAATTATAAAATTTTTAAATCAAATATCTATTTTAAATTATTACGTGCCACCCCCCCCCTCATTTTTTTTTCGTTCACACTATGAAATTTTTTAAAGTAGAGCATTTAAAAAAAAAATATTTTACTGTTTACAGGTTCAAAGTGAAAAAGCTCAAATTGGAATTAGGGGCAGAACTACCGGTCAACGTATTTGGTTATTCCCAAATATCTTCCTTTTTTCGGTATTTCAAATTCAATTCATGATTATCTGTGATGATGTTTTTCAGTGGAGTATCTTTGATAAAAAAATATTTTAATTTTCTGTCCAATAATTATTTAACAATTCCTAGGTCTTAGGATAATTTTTCTAATTATTGAAATAATTTATATTGTTTAAGTTAATTATCTTTTGGAGATTATTGTGACTGAATTATTGTTTAGCACTTGATATTCGGCTGATTATAACTTTAATTTCAATTATAATGTTGTGGTATGACATTTGTATTGATTTTAGAGTTAATATATCGTGATTTTCTAATGTAGTTTGGAATCTTGGATCATATTATGTTTTGCTAGTTTTAATTCTACTATTTTGAATTTAAGAATTATGATTAAGCATTGGTTTTTATTATTGTTAATACCATTTTGCTATTCTGGTTGCAGTTATAAGTTGGAATTTTAGAAAATATTTTGTGACAATTCGAGGTGGCTCAATTGTTGAATTAAAGTTTAATTATAATTCTTAGTTCATTATTTTAACTCTCATATCTATTAAAGTGATGATTGCCTGTGTTGTTGAGTTGGAGGATTGATTGCTATTATTGTCTATTCATGTGTTTCATTTCTATTTTTTTTAACCATACTTCATTTTAATTATTTTTATATAAAAATATAAAAAAAGTATCTTAATTTCAGTTTAATTCAAAACATTTTAGTTAGCAATTCCTCAAATTAATTTTTTTTTGTAGATCCTCAAATTAATTTTTAGTTTAGGTTGTTTGCATTTATTTGCTAGGATTTAACTTTTTTTTTAGCTCCTAAAAGTAAATGCGATCCGGATTGTAACTATATTACATTCATTCGATAAATTTTTGAAATTGACCTAATGCAACTAACAGTGTGTTCTTTAATTAACCATTTTTATTAGATCTAACCCCTTTAATTATTGAAAACAATTCGTTTTAACACGTTGTTTGGCATTAAATATAAACTCATCTTCAAATAAAAATTTAAACATCGATAAAAAAGGTGCAGAACATAAGGTTGACTGGCTGAGAGGGATAATGAACAGGAAGCAAGCATGGACGGCCAAGGAAGAAAACTGGAAAAGCAAATGTGAGCACAATCCAAAAGCAACACTTTTGTGTTCTGGGAATTTGACTCAGCACACATTTACTGTTCTCTGTGCCAACCGCTTCACGATTCTCTCTCCTCCCACTTTCAAAGCAACAGTTCTCGTACCAAAATCAAGGATATCCAGCTTCCGTCCTTAACTCTACGATTGAGCCGAAAAAATGGGTTAAATCTCTTGGACCAGTTGGATTAGGCTTATTTGGGAAGTAATAAAACCTAGGTTTCAAATCTTGGTTTCACAGAATACGAGGTATGTATGTGAGAGAGTTTTATCTCGGCTTGCGTAAAAGTGATTTTGAGAATTGATTGGCAAACAAACCCTAAGGGTTTGTAATTTGTAATTTTGAATTTTCAGATGGAATGAGATCCTCTAAAACCAACTCTAATGAGTCACAGGTTTAAATGGATCGATCTGTTTAAGTTCCCAGAATTTTTTTTATCATATGTGTGTTTTTTTTACAGATCACTTATAATATTAATATAAATGTAATAATAGTATTTAATAATTTATTGTTTATTAAATATATTCAAAACAGATGAATCCCATTCTTAACAAAATTAAAGATCAAATTGTATAAACTATGATTTATTGTTGAATTATAAAAATTATATAATCCAATTAATTATGTAATGTTATTATTACTTAGACAATTTTACTTTTTAATTCTATGTAATGTTGAATTATAACGAAAAAAAAATTTACGAAAAAAATTATTGCTTGTACAATGTAACAAAAAAAATTATGATTTATTGTTGAATTATAAAAATTATGAAATAAAATTTTATTTTTTAATGGTATGTAATACAAATATATTTTCCTTTATTCTATTTTTTATCATTTTTTTTTCCTAATTTTATTACATTATATAAAATAATATATATGTATGTAATAGTTTAGTTCGTTTCGGTTTTCGGTTTTTTTGCTCACCCTTACATGTTCTAGTGATTTACATATTCATCGTGACAAGACGCGTCGTAGAAATCTTCGGTTAATGTACGATCATTTTCAACACAAATGAATCCCGTTCATAACAGAATTAGAGATTAAATTGTTTAAACTTTACAATCCAATTAATTATGTAATGTTATTATTACTTTGACAATTTTACTTTTCAATTATATGTAATGTAAATATATTTTCAAAAAAAAATAATGTATAACACAATATAAAAAATTGTGTAAATATATATATATATATAAAATAATGTATGACACAATTTTACTTTTCAATTTGTTTATCATTTTATTTTCTCTCATTTTAACACAATATAAAAAATAATATATATGTATTAATGATCTTTATGCCCTTTTAAGTAATTTTCATTAAAAAGGCACTTTTCCAATATTTATCCAAACATAAATGCATTCTACCTATTCAAACATAAATGCATTCTGCTAAAATACATTTTGGTCAAAACTCTTTTTTTTAAAATGCATTTTACCCAAAATCATTCCCCAACGGTTTTCCAAATGGGTACAATGTGTGTCAAGAACAAGAATATATGCCCTCGTGCTTGATATTTTTTTTTAACTAATTAAATAATCCCCCAACAAAGCAAAGAAGACATTCTAACTAATGAATTTTAGCAAGAATGATTTTGAAAATTTTAAAATTAAATAAGTTTGATCAAAATTTTTCATCCATGTAAAATTCTTAATGCAAATATATACGAGGTTAGTTTTTAATAAACTTGATACGAGGGAGTAATAATACAATTTAATCAAAATAGAGAAAAGAATATTCACATATAATCCCAAAAATATTAATATTTAAATAAAAATGCATTAATCCACAAGTAAGTATAAACTACATATAATTACAATAAAACAGACTTATCCCAATGCAAATTTGACTTACAGTTAGTTTATTCTTTCCCCTTTTCCAACTCAAATGGCTACACAGGTGCTGTTCTGGCCCTAAAGGGCAAGTCCTTAATGGGCCAAACAAACTTGACAAAGTAGCGACAAGCACGCAATGACAACAAAACACGAAAAGTAGCCCTAATTACAGAATACGAAGATCCACCCGCACGAATGGATTATTTTGATCTCAGAGTCCCCTTTTCTCATGCTTTATCATGCATCGGCCCAGAAAGCGGACAATGGGATGTCAACTTTGGCAACTCCGACGTTTATGCCAATTTTGGTAGCCTTGATGACACGCAGAGCGACCATGACAAAACGCCAACAAGCTTCATCAATCACGTCAGATAACCACTCCATCGTATCACCAGCCTGCCCTTCGTCCTCCTCATCACTTTCCTCTAACTCACTGCTTGCAGTGAACTCTTTTCCCTTTTCTTCAATCGGCTCATCAGCCTGTGCCTTGGTCTCTTCTTTTCCGCTCGCCGCCGCGGCCGTAAGCTTGGGAAGGTGAAGAGAAGACGGTTATATATTTTAATTATACAATTATTACGTCATATTTATATCATGTGCATGTTTGATAAAGGAGCAAAACCAATGGTTTTGAAGAAATACCATCGTTCTTAAAAAGCTATTGATAAACATACCTAAAAAAACACAGAACTGAGTCTAAAACCATGGTTTTAAAAAGTGGTAGATAAACTTATTTAAAATCTCCAGAATAACTTTTAACCCTTAAAACTATGGTTTTGGGGTGGAAACCATGGTTTTCCAATATCTATTATTTTCAACTTTTTCAGAAGCTATTCTCCAAAATTTATTATCTTAAAATAACTTTTACGTAAATCAAAGTATAAGCTTTTCTTTAAAATCTAATTCAAACATGCTCTATATCATATACCTTAATGAGATGTACTCCCTTACACCCCTCCTTTGTATAATTAACAACTACCTACCTAATTCATGCAAAATGCAAAATGAACAAGCAGTACAAGAGGTATTTGTTTCTAAACATATTTTTATTTACAAAGATGATGGCTGAAAGAGTATGGGTGGGAAAAAATGTAATGGAGAATAAGTGAAAAAAGAAAAAAAGATGAGAGATGGATTCAATTAATTGGGGTGAAGATGGAAAACATGCATTAAAGCTTGATTCTTTGATTAAACAAAAAAAAATCTCCAGGTTTTATGTTGAGTTCTTCTCTGGTGTCCTTCTTATCCCTTCCATGTAAGCCATTGGACATGAGAATATACTTGAAAGACATAGTGGGCTGAGGATGCGATAACCGTGGATCTCTCCTCTCTCAGGGCTTCGCTTTCCCTTTCGTAATTCAGTCACGACCTCCTTATTGATGAATAGCTTTTCTGCATGGAACTCCCTATAAAATTATAGCATGGGACCAATCATTGTGTTTCTGATTATTTCAATTAATGAATCATTCATTTTTTTTTTTATCATAATCTCTTTCTCAGCTCTTCTGTTTTCTTTGATGGTAAGGAACGTTTGGGCCAGCATGTTCACAAGCGACGGAGAGATTATAAGCTTGCCGGCTATGGTTTTACCGATCATTGGGGGTGTGTGAGCTACAAAACTGCCAACAAACAACAGGGTGTAGGTTTCTGAGAGGCACTGCGAGGCCAAAAGTAGGTGCAAATATAAACTTAGCAAGCTTCTATCTTGTTGGAATGCCTCTGGCGTTTTGGCTGGCTTTCTTTGCTAGGTTTGATTTTGAATGCTTATGGCTTGGCCTGTGGGGGGCTCTGGGACTTGTGCAGTGACAATGTTGGTGGTTCTGAGTCGAACGGATAGGGACATTGAGGCAAAGAGAGCTCAGAGATTAACAGGAACAGGGGAAGCAGGGAACGAAACAGAGGAGGAGAAGATACGGAGACACAAAGTGGAAATAATCAGGGAAGATTCTCCAACATTGGATGATTGAGAAGAACAACAGAAACAGTCAGTCCTCAAGCAGCTTCTAGCACCTAAGAAAATCCTTTAGAGTAACCTAACTTCCAAGCATGCATGAGATTCTATCTTATATAGAAAATGCACTGTATGTGTTTGGAACCAGTTTCAGTGTTAATCACAAAGCTTAGCTTATCCTACTAATCTTATCTGAACCGTTCAGATTTGATTTGGATGGTCCAGATTTGATTTTATAAAAATCTATTTTTTTCTAAAAAAATTATTCCAGGAGATGTAGAATAAAAAATAAAAGCAATCTCTTAACTACTATTTTCTTAAAAAATAATTTTTTACTTACAAAATCATTGTTTTAAAAATAATCAAATCTAAACCGTCCAGATCCAGATCTAGACGATCCAGATCAGATTAGTAGGGTGAGCTAAACCTAAAGTTTAGCACTGAAACTGATTCCGTATGGGTTTTAATTCTTATTTTGTTATTACGAGGCACACTTCACCTGCAAAGTACCTCTTCTAGTTCATTTATGATCATCATTTTACTCTTCACACGAATGCATCCCTTTTTGCTCATCCTAACTCATCATGTCTCATACAGACAAATTACTTCCAAAAGAGTGAAAAAAAAATAAAATTCCTTTATTGTGTGGCTGAAGAAATGATATACAAGCAAAACACTTCCAATAATCTAATAATGTTGTTAAAAGTATAACAAGCTGAAAGAAAAAATAAAAAAAATGGTGTTACCTAAAAAATAAAAAATGATGGGAATGAAAAAACAAACCTTTTTATTATGTATTTTATGATGACAACTTATGCATTGGTTTAGGGGGAAAAAACTACAAAGACGTAATAAAAATTAAATGAAACTATATTTAATTATTCATTTATAGGATTTAATTACCCACGAGAAATACTTATTTCATGAAGTTAACATTTCAATTCGTGAAGCTTGGAGTTACCTTGCTCTTGTTGACAGAGTCCTTGCCATTATGGATGACTGGGGGACACAGAGCTCCATTATCAACACTGGCGACAGTCTCTACAGAGACACCGCCGAGACTCTCCTTCATCTTGAGGTCCCTCATCGAATCAGTCTTCAAGCCATTCTGGATTATGTTCAGAACAATTTGGAACCCGGCATTATCAGTAGAAGACGGGAGGCCGGGCATTTCGACCTTGGCAGCCGTGATCTCACGTAGGCCGGACTCCGCCGGAACGATGTTTATGACTATGTACTCATGGCCACCGGCGTTTTTCTCGAGGACCAAGTCCATGGCGGCGATCGACGGCTGTCAGAGACGACGATCTTCAGTGCGTGTGGGAACAGAGCAAGGGGGAAAGTAGTGAGACAAGTGTAACTAAGTAGAGAGAAGCCAGCCAGATGACAAGGGGGGAAATGAGAGGCGCCCATTTATAAAAAACCCCAAGCCTACTTTTTTTGCGCATCCATATCAGTTAGAGAACAGTATTTGTCATTTTATGTATAATAGGGGGGGATCATGGGACAAAAAAGTGAATCCGCTCGGTTTCAGATTTGGTAGTTGGTACAACCCAAAGTCATCATTCGTTTTGGTCTGCACAACCAAAAAATTATTCTAAGAGTCTATAAAAAGATGAAAAAAATGCGGGATTGTATCAAGAATTATGCAGACAAAAATGAGGTCGGTGTCAATCAATTAGGGCAAATCTTTAAAAGAAATTTGAATATTAATTTATTGGACCGTGAAAAAGATTAACTCATTTTACTGCGTACATCCAGTTATGGTGGGTTTATTTTGTATGGTAGGTGTGCATATAAATGATTTTTATTATTAATTTGTATGTTGTGATATTTTCCAGCCGTGAAACTGTGCAATTTTGTTTTTTCATGCTTTTTAATGGAACTCAACCAGAAAAGACAAAAAAAAATGGAAACCATTAAATTAAAATATGACTATTACTATCATGACATGAGTGCCCTGCTCATCTTTTAAATTAAAATATATAAAAATATTCATCAATAATAAAACAAAATAATATTTAAATAAAAAGGTATTAATCCATGTGTAAATGAAATATTAGTGTATAAAGCACACTTTGTAATATCCTAGTATTCATTTAAAGGATTCAATTATCCTTGAGAAATAATTATTTCATGATAAATTAATTAGTAAAAAGATTTTATCTAAAATGTAAGCTTTATAAATATGAATATGTTAATTGCTTGGTCATAGACATGAAAAGGAAGCTGATCGATGATAGCCATATGTGTGCGCGCGCGCGCGTCTGAGTGGGCGGAGACATGATTAGCTTTGTGGTTCCACAAAAGTCAAGAAAGGTAGAAACTCCGATGGGAAAAATTGACATGTATATAACTTATGTATATATGTGTTGTGTGTGTGTGTGTGTGTGTGTATACATAAGTTATATATATATATATATATGTGTATGCATGTATATGAGTGGGCGTAGACATGACTAGCTTTGTGGTTATGTATATATGTGTTGTGTTGTGTGTGTGTGTGTGTGTATACATAAGATATATATATATATATATATATGCATGCATGTATATGAGTGGGCGGAGACATGACTTGCTTTGTGGTTCCACAAAAGTCAAGAAAGGTAGAGACTCCGATTGGGAAAAATTGACATGTATATAACTTATGTATATATGTGTTGTGTTGTGCGCACACATGTTATATATGTATGGCAAATTTTCCCAATGGAGTGTCTACCGGTTGGTAGACCAATGGAGATATTGTTCAAACCATTTTTTTTAAAAAAAAAATGCAGGTGATGGAGCTGGACTTGACTAGGCCCTTTCTTCTAAAGAATGTTTCCGGCCCAATTCCATTGTAATTTTACATTGACCGGGAACTATCCCCAAGGAAGTTGTAGGAATTAGTTAGATATAATATTGGGTTTAATAGCCCACAGCTTTGTATCATTCCGTATTAACAGCCCATTTAGGAGTCTATTATAACTGCCGTATTAACATCACCGTTTGTACCAAAAAAAAAAAAACATCACCGTTTCCCTCCCCATGACCAGTCAAACCGCAGTCGTCATCGAAACTATAACTGCTCACGGAGCTGAAGTTCGCTGCTGCCCCTGCACAATCTCCTCCATCACCGAGGATCACACTGCCGCTGCATTGCACGTGGCAGCGCCTCCGTCTTCGCTTGGTAGGAGGAGACTCCTGAGGAGTACTGGTGGTGTACCGAGCGTGTTGTCACGGGGCCATTACCCTCTCCCCAAAAGATGCATCTGGTGGGGTGTGCAGCGCCCACGTTTATATAGCCCAGGACCCCTCCACACCTATCCGATATGGGACTTCCATGGATGTCCCCGCATCTTTTGGGGAGAGGGTAATGGCCCCGTGACAGCACGCTCGGTACACCACCAGTACTCCTCAGGAGTCTCCTCCTACCAGATGCATCTGGTGGGGTGTGCAGCGCCCACGTTTATATAGCCTAGGACCCCTCCACACCTATCCGATGTGGGACTTCCATGGATGTCCCCTGTGACATTCTCCCCCACCCAATCCTGTGACGCCCTCGTCACAGTGGGGCCCCCTGCCTACCCCACACCCCGAGGGGCGCTTGGCGGGACATCGGAGTTGGAGCGGGTCGGCTCTGATACCACTTGTCACGGGGCCATTACCCTCTCCCCAAAAGATGCATCTGGTGGGGTGTGCAGCGCCCACGTTTATATAGCCCAGGACCCCTCCACACCTATCCGATGTGGGACTTCCATGGATGTCCCCTGTGATAGTGCGCTTCATTGCTGCCCCGGTGGCGGCTGTCTGATCGTTGACGGCGGTGGCGATGCTACCCTCTTGATCATTGAGGGTTTGAAAGCTGAAGAGATTTATGCCAACACCGGTCAATTGCCAGACCCTTCGATTCGTCTTCCACTGATAATGCTCATTTGAAGATTATTCGCACTGTGATCAGAGATGGTTGACGATTGATCCCGTGAGGTACCATAAGATGAAGGAGAGACTTGCCGGTGTCTCTGAAGAGACCACTTCCAGCGTTGAGAGTCTCTACCAGATGCCATCTAATGGAACTCTCTTGTTCCCAGCCATCAATGTCAACGACTCTGTCACCATAAGCAAGGTGACTATCAATTGACAATTTTGTAAACTGTATAGAAGCCACAAAGTCTGACTTTAGAGTCAATTCTTCAGATCGAATGAGTTTGAACCTCAGTACACTTGGTAACAAAATTCTTCGACTTGCCGGGCGGTGGAAGCCATTTTTTCTGGCAAATAAGCATCTCCTACCTGAAGGAAGATTCGTTTGGAAATAAGGAACTTTAACTAATTTTTATATATTAGTACCCATTCTTTTTTATTATGCAAAAAATCTTGAGTTAGGAGATGCTGTGGTTATTGTATTATACATTTGTTGGTCTTTTCATTAAATCTGTTGCCTCTTATTTTATTTCAATCATGTGTTGCCTTGATATATAGACTTGACTTGACTTTTTTAAAAGAATTAAGGAAGGTAAATAAATTTATATGTTTATCATCTTTCGACATAATTTATCTGATTTATAAATACATAATCAAATGATATATATATAAATATTTAAATATATATATATAATTTGAAGTAGTTCTTTTAGCATTTTTAATCATCTTAAACAAGTCAAATGAAGCTTTTATATTAAGAACATGGATAATATATACGCTGTTGAAATAGAGGATAACCAAACCTACGATTTCTTTTGGGGATATATATGTATTTATGTATATATGACATATTGTGGATGTTTAATTTGTGTTACAGTTTGTTAACTTGTATGGTAGCCGCTTTGCTGTTCTTGGTGGGATGAGAGCCACCAATAAGATAGTTTCTGGGAAACGAGTTTGTGTGTGTGGATATGAAGAAGTTGCTAGCGAGAGGGTTGTGCTATTGCATTGAAGCAAGCTGGTGCTGACGTGGCTGTGTACGAGGCTAATCCCAAACATGCCCTTCAAGCTCGCCTACGAGGTTTCAGAGTTATCGAGACACTCAAAGACGTCGTTTCTAAGGCAGGCATATTTGTGATCGCTGGTTCCAACAACAAGGCCAATGTCTACGTGGTTGACCAAGTCAAGAAGATGAAGAGCAACGCCATTGTTTACAACACAGATCCAATATCAATATTGGATGTTAATGGCAGAATCTATGGCGGACTTGGTCAACAATGCTTCTCAGCCATGAAGCACATCATCCTCAACTCTGAAATTGACAAATGGGTCCTTCCTGAGATCAGAAATTAAACCCAACATGCATGATGTGAACTCCGATCCTGCAATTCATTCAAATCTTTTCAAATATTCACTCATCAAACTGAATTTGATGATTCATTACATGAACACGCACAAGTCAAACCCAGAATTCCAGTTCCTGCTATTCACACACAGAGGGGGGAGTGGGGGGGGACCACCTTAGTTGAGCTGATCTAAACTGATCTAACACCTTCAACACAGAGAACCCCAACAGCACCATACTGATCAGCGACCGCCTTCCCAACATGATGCCACTGCCGGAACCGTCCTACTTCCGGCGGCTTACCTTTGCCGCCGCCGGCCAAGGAGGAATCAGGTAGGAGATCTTCCGGTTCATCCTCTTCGCCGGCACCTACATGTTGAACCTTGCCTGTATACTCACCCCAAAGAAAAAAACACTCAAAATCACAGTTCATGCAAGAAGGAGGAGGAGGTTTGTGTGTGTGTTAGATGCTGAATCGCTTCAATTCCAATCTCAGAAGTACTGTTATCCTCCATGGATGATGGTACGCCTGGTTTAGAAGTGGCGGAGAGGGGCTTAAAACCAAAATATCCTTTATGGTCAAATTAATAATGCTCTTGTTAGGTCTTAAGAATATTACACGCGCGCGCGCACACAGAGTGCGTACCTTCATTGAATTAATATAAAAAAAGAAGATTAAAAAAAACAAGAAGCATCTTTTTACTAGTCCGTAAAAATAATTTGGATTGATTAATCAAGTCAAATAAATTAAGACGGTTAATTATAATAAACATATCATGATTTCTCTAAAATACCCTTTATAACATTATATTGTATTGTTTTATGTATATCAATTAAGTAAATTAAATTGGAAGAAAGTGATAAATATAAGAGATAATGTGAATTAAAGTATCATATTTAAGATTAAATATGAACATAACTAATTCTTATATTAACAATTGGGAGAGTAAAAGATTTTTTTTTTCAGTTAATTTTTGAAGATATCATTGCTAAGTCACAAATTATTAGAAAAATTCTAATATAATTATTAGAAAAATTCTAATATAATATATAAAATTGCAAAATTTAAAAAACATTACTCCTTCGGAACTTAAATACAATATATAACCAATACCAAGAAACTATATTTTATAAATTAAGCAATATATTTTATGATATTAATTTATCAATATAAACTGAATAAAATTAGAAAAATTCTAGAGGGACTTTGCAAGTTTGCATTATACCCAAGAAAATATACGTTGCAACGCGAATAAACTAACACCAAAAAGGTCAAACGCAACAAGTAAATAATTACAGATACATATTGTCATTTTGTTATTGCGGTCAATTTCTATAATTATACAGTTTTTGGAGATCCCATAATAATTTTTTTCAATGAAAATGTGGCAATTTGAGAATATTTAAATTTTATACAAATCTATGTAAAACTGTAAATTGCTGGGTAAACATGATTTTATTTCATACGAATACTTTAAAAAATGGCCTTCATGGAAGTTTTGAAACTAGTTTTTTTGTCAAAGAAATTATATATTCTTTGGTTTTTTTAATTAACTTTTTTTTCCCTTCCCTTTTTCCGTTTGTGGAACGTTATAAGTTCAAGCTGGCCCAGCTTGAGTAGGTAGACCAAGGGCGCGTTTGGTACAGGGGGAATGGAGGGGAGGGATTTTGCTACACTCCCCTTATAAACTATATTTTTCTGTCACTCTCTCTCTCTCTCTCTAACTTGTAAACGAGATAATAGTAGTAACTTCCTGTTCCTTTTCGTTAAAAAGTTAGACAAATCTATGGTCGACCATCATTTATAAGTTATCAATGGAACAACTTATCATTACTATGTTCCTTTTGTCCTCAGTTAATGCATGAGAGCTTAGTCTAGTTTAAGTAAAAATGTATAACTTTCAAAACTATCTGTTGTCCAAATCAATCCATGCGTGGAACAGGAACGCAGAACGGCAGGATCGAGTCTTGAAAACGACATTCCCCATTTTCTTTTTTGTTATCATCATAACATAAGGATGTCAAAAAAAAAAAAAAAAAGAATACTCCATGCATCCCATACACAATATAAATCATTTTAGCTAATTCATCATAAATACAAAATGTTAGTTAACTCATTAAATCTGCATTAGATTTATGCATTTTTTTCCACATTTACCCTTACTAAATGCGGCTTTGAATGATATGTGAAAATGTGAGTCATATTTGAGCATTAATTAGGGGGTATAATTGGAAAATGAGCATTAATTACCCAATAAATAAATTATATCATGAATCAAACCATTATTTTATAAGTGACATATATTGAGGATAGGAGGAAGTATATAATATCATATCATATCGCAAGGGAAGAAAAGTAAGTATGGATACCTGAGTGTTGGGTTTAGTTTCCCACAGAAAATTTGATTATTCTGCAATATTGATGACAAAGACTCAA
The DNA here is from genome assembly GCA_006871305.1 of Vachellia collinsii. Classification (NCBI taxonomy): domain Eukaryota; kingdom Viridiplantae; phylum Streptophyta; class Magnoliopsida; order Fabales; family Fabaceae; genus Vachellia; species Vachellia collinsii. The sequence goes on from QFDD01120248.1 coordinate 25,285, forward strand.
AGAGGGATTTGCTCACATAACTCGTACTACACGTAAATCAAAAGTCACTATATAAAACCATTTCTATGGGCCACCCATTCACCCTTTTAACTTACCCCCCAAATAACACAAAATGAGGAGTGCATTTCTTCCATCCAGTGATTACTCCCAAATAGCACTGAGTGAGAGCTCCATTTTAACTTTGGAAGCCGTGGTAACATCCAGAGCGATAATACCAAAAAGCAAACATGCTTGAATGGCCATGAGTAATTATATCCTCTTGATCTCCATTTTCTTTGGTTCAATAGTAGTGAACACGTTTCCCTTTCCTTTGGATCAAATGAGACATGCTCAGCCTGCCCATCTGTCTCCCTCTTCGCCATGCTCACTGGCGCCGCCGCGATCTCAACCTTGGGAAGGTGAAGAGCAGACACCTTTTCTTCAAGATGCTCAGGCAGCAGATAAACCCTATTCCGTACTCGTCTGTTCCACCTCTCTTGCTCCACAAGTCAAGCATAGCAACCACATGGCTCGTACCGGACCAAGAAAACAAAGAATTAGGGAATCCCATGTTCCTCACTCCGATGATGCATGAGTTAATTAGTCTCAGGATAGATTATATTATTTTTATTTAATTTTTTTCAAAAAAATTCTTAGAAGGGAATTGGATATTGAACATCATATAGTCGTTTCACAGCTTAAATATAAACATTCATCTTCTTACTTTGCATTTTCTTCTGTTTTTAAGCCAAAATGAAATGCAAAAACCCTATAGATATGCTCATCCTCCTTGCCACCATTGTCTGCATGGCTACTAGTTTCATCATTGTTAGTTGCTACAGTTACTCACTATACACATATTTATATTTCAATTGGCTCATTTTCAAATTATATAAAAATTATACTTGTCATAATTATTATACAGAATTGCCTATAATTATAAAATTTAGATTCAATTCAATTAATAAAAA
>QFDD01120249.1:0-23592 GCA_006871305.1 Vachellia collinsii
GTTTCCATTGTTTGGCAGTCTCATCCTCACCAGGAGGTGGATCTTGAGTCAAATGAGCTTCTTTTTCAATACCCAACAAATATATCCGAACAGTCTTATTCCAGTCATAATAGTTAGTCCAATTTAACTTAAAATCCGTAATTTTTGCAGTCATCAAAAAGGTCTCAGAAACACTACTGATCTTAGATTCAGCCATAATAACCAAGATTATTCAGAATGCAAAATATATCAAAAAAATATTTGAATCAAGGAATCTCAACACGAAACTTCAAGGGAATACCGGGTTTCCGCCGATGAGGAGATCTGGATAAGATGGCTGGAAACCACCTTGACACGTGCCTTCACACGCCGGAGGAAGATTCTGGCAGAGTCGGAGCGTGACCACTACGCGTCGTCAAGGAGACGTCGGAACAGGATGAAATTTCCGGCGAAGACCGAACAGAAGGCGGGAAAGGCACTGGTGTGGGGCGTGTAGGCAGAAGGGTACTCAAAATGGGAGATCTGAAAACTGAACTCCTCCTCTCTTAAGTGTACACAGAACGGGAAGAAGAAAAACTGAGCTCTGATACCATGAACAACAATATTCAGAATGTCTTATACTTTCAACATATGAACTTAGGTATTTATACAAGAGAATTGGTGTGTGTGAAAACATGGTGTGAAAACATAATTATCCCTAATCATGCTTAATACCTAATTATACCTAATCAAACCTAATCATGCCTAATACCTAATTATACCTAATTAAACCTAATAATGCCTAATACCTAATTATACCTAATCAAACCTAATTATGCCTAATAATTACCTTTAAGTTAAAAAATGATTAAATCTTTGGTGAAAAATTATTAAAGCAAAACATGCGATTGATACGTGGCAATTACGGTCATATGCAAAATCACCAAAACAAAGTAAACAAAAGAAAAAGAAACAAAAATCCAGAAATGAAGAGAAGTATTGGAGCCATATTATAATAACTTATTTTAGTCCAAGCCCAAAATGAGAGAAGATGGGGAGTTAGTAATAGATAAAAAAAAACTGCAATGCAAATAATGGGGTTGGGTTGGAATCCGTATTAAATGAAATGCCTAAACATTCATTTAGTGTTGAATTAATATTACCTTGAATATAATTATCTATAGGTCTTGAATGTTATTATCTATAGTAGTAGGAGGATATTGCAAGGAAGAGAAAAAACGCCGATGGTTAGTTACGTTTCTGACAATTGCCAGAACTAGAAACGATTTCTGGAAAATTTCACAAGTGAATTGCCCCAAAAAAGTGAAAATTGCACGAGCATACACTAACGAGTAATGAGAAACGAGTCAAACCACCCTTTTTTAATTTGTAGAAAGAAAATAGGAGAGGACAACAGGACACCAACAAACACTCAAGAATCCTCTGAAAAATTTGAAAACATGTCAATTCTAGATTCTCTACAAGAATACTACTCATTTCTTTTGTATCAATGCACATATCCTAGAGAAGACAGATAGTACTAATGTTGGATCCCAATTGATCACCAACTTCCACTTACAAAACCAACATCAGAAAAACAAAACCTTGCGGAAGTGTCAGGAGTTTAACTCCCCTAATTAAGTAAAACTCACACACCCAGCAGCAGAGAAATTTACTGACGTACTGGGGAACTAACACAACTACTCTAGAAAGAAGTTACAAGAGAAATGCATGGAATGACAAAAATCAAAGAACAATTCCTATGTTTGGGCCAAGAAAATTTGAGAACCCATTCAAAGGATCCATAACTCGGAGGCCTGGATGTCGAAGTGTAGCCACTACATGTAGAAAAAAACTCAAACTACGGTTGTATACAGTGAAAAGAGTTAGTCCATCACAATGTAATGCATCAAAGTTTGAATTATTGATGGGAAATGAGTTTACATTAAGTGCCTTACAGAGCTTCAAACAGGAATACTTCCAATAGAAAGATACTTATACTTTAGCCACACAAAAAAAAAGGAAAAAAACAAAAAGGGCATCATATTTTATCAATGCTGATGTTTGGATGAATCTGATGCATGAAATTTTTCAACTTTTTCTTCGCCAGCCAAATAATAAGAAGAATAGTTGCTGAAGGTGCTCATCACTTGCCAACTGAATCCCGGAATGACAATAATTAATCTCAGAAACAATTATTATGTTTACCACTGCCACTGGAGAGTCATCAATATAGTTGGTCCAAGGTCGTATGCCATGAGAATGAAGTCACAATAGTCATTATATGAAGAACAAAACACATTGGTGTCACATAGTTTCACTGCCGATTCTTCGATGAAGTAATATCACAAAAGCCAATAGTGAATAAATAATACTAATTAGAAAAATTTACGTCAAGTTGCTTCAACATTATGGTAGCCAAATCAAGAATAGTGTTGTTGTCATGCCCTAAGATTTACAGGTGATCAGCATAGACTATGAAGAATCTCACACTTTGTAAACCTTTGACTTGAAGATGTATACTGTTTGTCAAAATACTAAATGATACATTTTATACTGTCTTTTTTCAAGATCATGGCATAAAAACATGCCCTGCTCATTTTATCAATACATTAGGATTCCTGTAGAAATTTCAGTGAAGTCTCCTCTATATGAAAGACTTCCCAAAAGTTCTACAATGGCCTGAAAACTCAAAATAGCATTTGGAGCAATGCTCTACCACGACATGTACATATTTCCCAAAATGTAACAAAAGTACATGGATACTGCCTATAGACTACGTGAAGCATCTAATCTTAAAAAGAAATACATAAAGATAGGTTTACACACACTCACACACACACACACACACACACACACAAAAACACACCAAGCAACAGCTACCAAAAAGGGGTCAGTGACTTGAATATCAACAACGAAGCTCTTTACTGCTCAACCAGAGGTATAGGGTCAATTGAGTTATCTGAAGTCAAAATAAATTTTTTGGTGAATAACGTCCCATTTATGAAATTTAATAAAATTGAAGTAATTAATCTACATAATTTAACTTTGATAAATAACATACTAATTAATCTCAATTTCCATCGAATACAATCGAATCATAATTAAAACTCTAAAAAAATTCCTTGCTCAGAAAATCTCAAGTATACAGTAAAACAACTTATTAAACAGAAACAATTTAAAACAGAAATTTCTCAAACTTCATATTTCGTAGGACTTCAATAGAACGAAACAACAAACATGGACACATAGTCCATGAGGGTAAATAGCCAAACACAGCTCGAGGCCACGAAACAAGCATGAACAGATAGGTCACAAGGGTAAATAACAAAATACAGCTCGAAGCTATGAAACAAGTACAGGTATAACACTCACAAATAACAAGCGTAAGTTAACACCTACGAATAACAAGCGAGCCCGTAATTAACCATGGTGTGCCAAGGACTAACAGTACTGCTGTTAGTAACCAGCGTTTTGTGTTCAATCCTTTCAAAATATTTTTAAGCATGCGTGGGATCAATTTCCAACAATCTCCAACAATAAAATTATTTTTACATATTTTATAACAAGGATCTCACCATGAAAGTTTGTAAGTAATAGCTCAAAACATTTCCAAACATGTATGGAGTGTGTATATATATATAATTTAAATATCATCTCTTTTCATCATTTCCATGAATGATATTATAGTAGCAATTAAATATCTCAAATAATGCAATGATCAAAACTATAAAATTCTCTTTTCAATTTTCACCATCAAATATTCAATATGAACAAAATCGAAGGAAAATAAATACCATTAAGTTAAATCCTTATACTTTACTACTTGCAATATCAATGAGAATATTAAATAACTCTAATAAAGTTTCATCAATGAGATCGGGCTAAAAAATGTGGCAAATGAGTTTAAAATATGAAAGGTAGTAAAATGTACTTTATAAAAATTATAATGGGATGATATTCACTTACCTGTTAAACTTTCAATACACAACGCCTCTTTACCTTTCAGCTTCTGATTTATCTTCTTCCCCTCCTTACGATAGTATATAACATATTCAATTTTGCAATATTATCTATAGAAGTCTCCTATTACAAAACTTAATAATCCAATATCTGAGTCAATTCTTTCCTCTTTCAAACATTTCCTCGAGCACTTGATGAGCACTTAAAATTAACTTACACAATAATTATTCCTAATTCATAATTTCAAGTCAATAATTTTCTAACATGAGTATTACGCCTTAATTACAAAAGTCCATATATTTTAGCCATAACTAGAGCAGGGGCGAATACTATTCACGTGAACAGTACCTCGCCTGAATCTTTACTGATCCAATAGAAAAATTTGGATCTAATGCTCTTTATGATTAAAGAAAACTCTAATTTTGCTTATTGATGAATTTAATTGGGAAATTTTTTTTAAAAAAACATTGAATCAATCCTTGAAATCTAAAATGGCAACAATGAAAGAATCGGAAGGTAGAAGAATGTTCAGGAGACTTAACTCAACCCGAATCTTAGTTTGTAACATGCCCTCTTGCCTCGCTCACGCTCTGATTTTTTTACGCAGAAGGGAAAATGAAGAATGAATGAGATGGAGGTGTCCGGGTAGGGGGTTAAGTGGGGGAGGGTGAAATGACCATTTCACCCTCCAACACTCCCGGTTTCTCTCTGTTTTTTTTTTCTAGAATATTACAGTTGTCATCCCAAACGTTGAAAATAAGTAGCCGAAACAATTACTGAATATAGACACACTAGAAATAGATAAAGATCCCGCTGAAACAGTTGTTGAAACTGGACACTAAACGATCTTATTCACTATAAATTTTATCATCTCATGCAACAACACTAGTACATACATAAAGACGCGCGCGCACACATATTTATATAGAGAGGGAGAGAGGTAACATACTAACATAAGTAGGGCGAAAAGGGTAAAAACACAGACATCACATAATTAACAATAATCCCAAAGCAACTCATGGATGATGCTATTGTTTGTGTCTCTTGCCGAGAACAGAGAAGGCATTGATAGGAAAATAATTAAGACAGATCAGCGGCAGCAGCAACTTGCTAACTTTTTGGCGATCTTGTAACATTTCTTGGCAATCCAAATGAGCAAGCGCAGTGTGTAAAACCCCACAACTAGACCAAGGACCGCTTTCCAGAGAGGACCAAATGTTTTAGATCCGATGACCGTTGATTTATAAAGACGTTTATCGACCATAATTCTTGCGGCAGTGTCGTACGCAGCTGAGAGAAAGTAGAGACTGAGAGACATACCCATGGATAGCAACCATATCGTAGCACTATTCTGCAAAGGAACTCCACTTACAAGCAAGAGGGTGACACAAAGTGATGCATAGAAACAGAGAGTAATGTGATCTAGATAAGTCTCAAAGCTATCGAATACTTCTCGAGGATCTAACTGAGATGATGGTGATAAGCTGATATGAATATTATTATTATAGCCTTGAAATGATGACGACGATATGCCTTGTTGAATGAAGTCTGCCGGTGGATTAATTAAAGCTTGAAAGGTTATCGTTGCTATAAATATAGATGCTGCGCTCAGATTCCCTCTCATCACTTCTAACCAGTTAGCATTCCCCCCAGGCTTCAACCGATTTCCAATCCATTCGAAAATCTTCATGAAACAATTCCCAACACACTTGAACATCGTTGTTTCGGATTCTTCCATGTCGTCCGTTGTCAAAATGAGTTTTAATTCATCGATTTTCCTTTCTTTTGGACTACATTCAAGGATATCGCGGGCCGTATGGCCTCCCCCGTTCGGCTTCTTTTTTAATTGTCTTATTTCTGGAATTGACAGCAGATACCTTACAAACTATATACTCAAACATGTTAGTCATGTCTGTTTGGATGAGATTTTAAGAAAACAGATTTTGGAGCATGAACCAAGGTTTGGTTTCAAAACCATAGTTATAGGAGCTAAAATCTCTTGTGTTTTGAATGGGTGTTTCACTGCTCTGCTTTTGAAGCTTTAGTTTGGACCAAAACCTTGATTTTGAAAGTTCTCCCAACAGGCACGTGTCTTTAAAAAAAAAATTATTCCCTGTAAAAAATTTGTTGAACACATTTGAAAGTAAAATATTACTTAAAATTCTCGCTGTTAAACAAAGTGTATCCAATCCATTACATAGTGTCTAGTTGCAATGATGAAAGTGATGAAGTGGCTTGTGAATAGTGAAGTGATTTATTAAGCTTCAAAACATCCTAATATAATAAAAACAAATAGTACATGCAAGTAAGTTTTTTTGAATATAAAGAACAAGAAGAAGAAGATTAGAAGACCAAAAGGTAAGTATTACGTGTACCTTAACTTGCTTAAACTTGACAGCCAAATGAAGAATGGTGTTGCCAGCACGATCAGGAAGCGTAAAGATAGGAGGAGAACAATTCTGGCGTTTGGTAATATTGTCAGTGGCATAGTCCAACTTGATCAAAACTTGGAGAGTCTCTAAATGGTTGTAAGTGACACATAAGTGAAAAACAGTGGTTTTGTCTTTGTCACTAGGACGCAGAGACTCGGGGCAAGCTTTAATCAACTCTTGAACAACCTCTTTCCTCCCTCTCATAGCTGCGTAGTGCAGAGGAATTCTCTTTTCATCATCACGAACCAAGCAGGGCTGGTTATTACATTGTAGCAGTCTCTGCACGGTCTGCAAGTTATCCTCTGCAGAAGAAGCCAAGTGGAGGGCCGTTCTTCCAGAAGAATCCACTCTAATGGCGAGCTCTTGATTGTGATTGAGAAGAACCTCTGTGAATCCAGCATGACCCAGCAGTGCTGATACGTGCAAGGGACTAGTTTTCCGATCTGGAATGTCGTCGAGAATTGTTGCGTCTCTCTGTAACAATTGTTCCAAAGTTTGTTCATCCCCACGCCATGCTGCCCTATAGAGATCTTCCATTGGGTCTATTATGTTGAGTTGCATCTTTTAAAGTTTGATAATGCATAACCATATGTATGGTTACCTTTCCTTTGTATATAAAATTAGAGTAGTCTTGAAAGGATTATAAATTCAGAAAAAAAAATTATATTGAGTTTGTACATTTAGAGACAAAACTAACCGTTTAACTAACTTCGATATCGGAATTGGAGGGAGTATAATGACAAGATTCGGAACTCCTACATAATCAATACGTGTGGTTTGGACAAAACAAATTCAAAAATTTTAATAACGCACCCAAGGTCCGTAATAAATTCTATGGAATTTATGGATTAACTGGTGCATATAATTATTGTGTGATTATATTAGTGATGAAAAGAATATAGATTTTCGATAAAATTTATTCATAAAATAGATTTTCTTGAATAAAGATTCATCCCACCTCCCCTTATTTATCTTCGTCCCACTCTAAAACAAGTAATGACAGGTATGATTGATTGGCGGTACTTTTGTGCTTGTTCGGGTTATTATGAAGAAAACTCCAATTTCACACAAACAATGGGTCCCAACAATGATTTTCGTAGAAATTCGAAAGATGTATAGATGAACTCCAAACGAATACCTACACAATACAGGTCTCAATTATTAAGTTTTGTAGGGCCAATAAATTATACTAACAACAACTAGAAGGGCATCTTTATTCACTTTAAAAGTTTATTTATAATTGAGACCTTAAATTATTTGTAGGGCCAATAAATTATAGATGTGAACAATTTTTTTTACCTCTGAACCTCAATTAATAACAAGGGTAAAATGGGGAAAAAAAAGTAATTGCCATGGTAGATGGTGCCTTATATTTGAGACCAAAAATTGCTTCGATCGGGTTGGTGCCTTATAATAAGTAAAATTCACTAAAACATAAAAATATTACTGTTAGGGTAAAAATGACTAAAACAAAACATGCTATTGATACGTGGCAATTACGGTGATATGCTAAATCAAAAGGGGGGAAAAAAGAAAAAAAAAAATCCAGATTTGAAGAAAAGTGTTGGATCCATATTCTAACTTATTTTAGAGGCTTGAGAAGACCCGAGGATTGTGGTGCGATTTGTAAATGAATCATTGCCAATAATGTCGGCATTATGTGGGTCCACTTCTAATATGTGTGCGTCACAACCTTGCCCTTGACGTTGTTCTCCATCGGTCTCACCATTTGAAACTAGCTATTGGATAAAACACGAATTCATCAAACCTGTTTTTATCTGTTTATTTATTTCAAGGTTTTACACTAGAACGAATATTTATTTGTCCTCAGAGTGGTCAAAGATAGTTATGTTGACATTTTATGAAAACATTTGTGTTGTGTGGTTCAATAACATTTAACATTTTAAAATTATTTACCATACAAATTATTTTTCAAGAAAATACAAGGATGGGAACCTAATAAACAGTGCTAACCTATGCAGCTTGGACCTTAACAGGATGGGAAAACTTCAGTCAAAATCCTTCGTGACCCGTGGGTTGAGTTTGTTCTACGGACTCTAACAAAACCTATTGCAAGTCAATAGTAATTTTATTATCGATGAGATGACAGAAAACCATGTCGATTTATCAAGCAACAAATAATAAGTTTATATTCTCGTGATAATATCTGACGAAAATTATCGTACCATTCATGCTTTGAAACATACATGTCTGAATATTAGCCACACAAATGTCCTCAAAATTCAAAATACGCGCCAAGATCAAAGACAGTTCTTGTTCACAGAAGCCAACAACAAATCTCAAATATTGTTTCATGCAATAATAGCCAATTCTTCAAGCAATATCCTAGTCCATTGATTTCGGCCCACAAGCTCCATCCACTGAAAAAGGCCAACAAATTGACAATGATCAATAGAACAAAAGTTAACACCAAATGTAAGGGCCCCACCTGATCGATAACAATAACTCTTCTTGAATTCCAATTCTCTTCCTCTTCTCTGTTTAAGCGTCTACTTCAAGAAATACTTAGATGTTTCTAATGTGTCATGTCATCCATACTTTACCCAATGAAAATGATCTAAGTGTTATTTATTGTGTAAGTATTTTTTGTGTACCTCTAGGCATTTGAAAGAAAATAGACAGGTAGACAAATACAGATTTGTCCCGGAAAAAAAAATCATCATTACGCATCAATCTTTTGAATGAAAAGTTAATACTTAAATATTAACCCTTTCAATTTATTTCACAAAGAACTAACTTAAATAATTTCCTTATAATTAATTTAATTATAGTCTTATTTTTAATTTCTCCTTTTACCTAATTATTTAACAATTGACAATTCTTTAACATGAAAAAAATGCGATGGAATGCTATTATTGTCAGACACAATCACAAACGCTTGATGATAAGGTTGCTTAACCCAGGATGATTGTGACTCCCACAGCACTGGTAAACAATAATATGAAATTAATAAATTATTGACATAACAATATTACTGTTAGGGTAAAAATGACTAAAACAAAACATGCGATTGATACATGGCAATTACGGTGATATGCTACATCAAAAGGAAAAGAAAAATTCCAGATTTGAAGAAAAGTGTTGGATCCATATTCTAACTTATTTTAGGGGCTTAAGAAGACCCGAAGATTGTGGTGTGATTTGCAAATGAATCATTTCCAATAATGTCAGCATTATGTGGGTCCACTTCTAATGTGTGTTCGTCACAACCTTGCTCTTGACGTTGTTCTCTATCGTTCTCATTACTTGAAACTAACTATAGGAATAAAATACGAATTCATCAAACCTGTTTCATCTATTTATTTATTTCAACGTTTTACACTAGAACGAGTATTTATTTGTCCTCAGAGTGGTCAAAGATAGATATGTTGACATTATCATGTGAAATGCAAGAGTTTATGAAAACGTGAAGTGTAAGAAGTTTATTGGTGAACAAGGAGGAGTGCTTTTTTTTTTTTTAGTGATACAAGAGGAGTGCTTTCAATGGAATGGGGAAATGAAGATGTTGTCTAAGATTGGAATGCCAAAAAAGAAAAAAAAAACTTTGAAAAGGAAAAGAGAAGTGAGGGGAAAAAAGGACTAAAGAGACAAGGGAGGGAATGACTTTAATGCTAAGGAAGAAGGTGAGTGTCAGTTGAAATGAGGGGATAGACAAAATATTTGTTTATATTTAACCATTGTGACATATTTACTCATATTTAGAATCTTTATAGATATTGACTTTTTAGTAAAAGCTTATGATTATTTTTGCAATATTTAATAAATTCACTTCTCTCTCATCTTTAAAAAAAAATCCAGATTTGAAGAAAAGTGTTGGACCATATTCTAACTTATTTTATAATAAGGAGGTAAAACGTGTACTAATACTGAGACTTTAATTTTTGACTGTCCAGCAATGAATAACCTCTTCGCGATAAGCACTTGGATGGGCCTTTTCCAGACAGACCCTGAAAATATAATGTGACTTTGTAAAATTTAAAATATAAAAAATATTCCACAACGTGTCAAAAGAATAAATTTGGTACCCACAGAATAATCGAAACGAATGTTAGTTTAGCGTCTACAAGCGACGAAGGTGAGTCCCTATTTATATATCTTCACTTCATGAGTCTCAGTGAATGGAATTTGGTGATGAAATGCTGGTTTATCTATCTATCCATAAAGTAATCACAACCTACTATCTCTTATGCCTCTATCTACTTCTAATAATTCTTAAGAATTAAAGAATACAGTTAAAGTCAACTGGATTCAATAAATACAACTTCCCTTGAAATTTAGATAGTAATAGAAGGATTATACCCCATGTGAATAATGGGATTTCTTGAGAATTTAGATCATTTGGGCTGTTGGGTCACAGGGGTCATTAGGGAAGGCAAATATACATAGGTCCAATCAGATCCAAATTTATCACCAACATCCACTCACAAAATCAACAATTGAACATTGAATTAAAGGGAATAAGTCCAGTGAATGAGGCAGCTAATCCCTCATTCAATTGAACAATTGAACATTTGAATTACTATATTGGCCAAACCAATAACTGAATCTTCAAATATACCTTCAATCATAACCCAGACTATTTCTCTTTTGAACCATCGTGAAGAAATAACAGAGGTGCAACTCACAATCTTACACATCACAATGGTCTCCATCACCTTCACCTTAGCGAAAACAAATACCAATAAAATAACCCCCGAAGCTTAAAACTCCAAAATTTGCTCAAAATCCTCATCGCGTTAAAGCTACAAGTTTTTCCCTCTTTTGATTAAAACAATAAGCCAAGAGGAAGCTGAAAACTGGTTTTCGGGAAATCAATAAAAGGAAAAATGTTAAAAAGTTGTTTCCTTGTTTTAATACCAGAAAGCCGCTCCGATCCATTAACAACTCGAAATGAATCCACTTCAACAAATAACTGTCTATAAACGATAAAAATCCATTATGCAAGCAATGTAGTTCAGGGCGCAAACGGAAAACCACCAAGAAATTATGCTAAAAATAACTGTCTATAAACAATAAAAATCCATTATGCAAATAATTGTCTATAAACGATAAAACATCAATTATGGCTTTTGTTTTGAAATTGGGAGGGGATCCGCATGAATACTAGGAAATCTGGGAGAGATCTGGTGAAAGAGAAACAGCGACAACGTGGTGCTGGGGAAAGGGGAAGGAACCGCATGAATCAAAACTTACCAACAACCAATGAAGATGAATCCATGTTGCTCATTTGTTAAGAGAATTTTTAGTAATTGTATTTTTTTTTTAGTGAAACTTTCTAACAATTATCAGGTGAATTTGGTAAATGGCCAATAATTTAGGATTTGATAAACACACGTTAGAAGAAAGTTAGATGCATTGGTTGTCTATATATATATATATATATTGAAATACTAATTAATTAAAAATTGTTTCTTTTGATTCAGTTAATTTTGACTGGTCCTATGCCTTTAAAATATTTCCATGTGCATGAATCAACATGGCTACAACTAATCATATATCAAAAACTCCATACATTTTGAATTTATTCAAAAAAGTCTATATAAAAAAATTCTGACAACATACTGTGTACATTTGCCTTTACTTTTTTCAATTTGGATTACAAGAAACTAGAGACAATTTTTATATGAATAATATATTTTACCTGAAAAGAATTTTATTTCTACTTGTATAAAAGTATTTTTATAATGATCACATACTAATTGATAGTTTTTGTTGTATATATTTTTAAAATATAATCCAGACATGTTCCTAACTTTCTCAAACCAAAAGGGACTTGCCTCTTCTGAGTAATACACGTTACATATTTTAAAAAATATGAGAGGATTCTATCGGGGAGTTTCTATTTTCATATTCTTAGAAATTGACTCCATTATCCCATATAATGCGTATAGGTGATTACTAAAATTTGAAATTCAAATATTTAAAAAGAAAATAATATTTATTTATCTATATTATTTATCTATTTTTATTTCTATCTCAATCCAAAAGGGATTGGTCCTTCAAGTGTGGACTGTTATATTACAAAAATTAAAATGTGCAAGGGGATCAGTACATGGAGAACTGTCGCGACTATTAATGACAATGTTAACATTAAGATGACAAGATTTCTTTGCGATGGATTACAATTGATCGCCAACTTCGACTTACAAAACCAACACCAGAGAAACAAAGCCTTGTGGAGAATCACTTCCGAGTACACAATAGTAAACAAATCGGTACGTGGAGGACTATCGTAACTCAAGAAATTGAAGAACTTACAAGACACTCATCATATAGCAATAATCTAATAATAATTCATATGTTTAGGCCAAGAACAAAACACAGTGGCGTCATGTGTTCTTGTCGCCGATACTTGGATGAATCTGAGGCTTGAAATTTTTCTTTAACAGCCAAACAATAAAGCGCAATGTTATAAGCAGAGCAGCCAACCCAAGGAAGCCAATCCAAATCCAAAGTGACACAGTAACCATCTTCCAAGATGACTGAAAAAGTTTACCTGCTGGGGTCACCAAGTAGAGGCCATTCATGTAGGTGAGTGTCAGGAATGTGAGAGAGTAATGCACGTAGCAATCGATAACACCCACATCACAGCCTTATGCCTCAGAGGAACTACTCCACTCACGAGTATGAGGACGATTGCGAGAGATGAAATGAAAGCTATGCTATTGTACTTCATGTAGGGATGAAAATAATCTTCGTATATAATAGCTGATACAGCATCTCCAGGGCATACCTGATTTGCACGATGTTCGTTGAAGCATCGAAAGGGATAATCATCACTTTCTGAATCATTACCTGGCTGAACAAAACCACCTGGAGGGTTATTTATAGCTTGAAAGGTTATGGTTGAGATGACCGTAGCCACCAGACTCAGATTGCCCTTCATGTCTTCTAACCAATTACCACCATGTTCCAAGTAATGCTCCATGATATTTAAAATCTTTCTCCAACATTCCTCCTGACGAATAGTCGCTGAACAAAGTGGTGGCTGGGTATCAGGAGTTTCAGTTTTGCTGTCTTGAATCCTTTTGATGTCCGAGTTTTTCAACATGAGTTGTATGTGGAGGCTTTTGAAGACTTTCTTGTGATCTGCAGAACCTGTCTGATCATTTTCTACGCCTGCAGCTTCTTCTCTTATTGCTGGAATTGAAAGGAGGAACCTTATGATCTACACAGTAAACAGCTTATGATAGATAAGTGGCCTGATTTTGGTAAAATAATCTCTAATATAATACTAACAAGCCAAGCAATAGTGCATTAAATAATACAAAGTGAGAAAAATTACGTCAACTTGCTTCGACATGATAGCCAAGTCAAGAATAGTTTTTCCATCTAAGTCTCTCAAACTGAGGAGCATGCAGTCGTCGACGATATCGGATTCCAACAAAGCTTTAAGAATCTCCAGGCGACTGTACATCACACTCAAGTGGAAAACAGTTTTCCCATTGTCAAGGATCCACAATGACTCTGGCTTTGATCCAATCAGCTCTAACACAATACTTGTTCTCCCTCTTATAACTGCATAATGCAAGGCAATTCTCCCATGTTGATCAGAAAGCAAGCATGCATGGTCAAAAGCTTGCAATAATTCCTTCACAATGTCCAGGTGGCCTTCTGCAGAAGCTAAGTGAAGGGCTGTGCTTCGGAACAAGTCAAGCTCAAGGGCAATTTTGGGTTTGTGAGTCAGAAGGACTTTTGTGAATTCAAGGTGGCCATGGGAAGCTGATATGTGCAAGGGAGTTTCTATGAAGATAGTTTGTGAGCTAATTTTGTGCAACATTCCTGGGTCTTCCTGGAGCAATGAATGCAATGTTGAAACACACCCGTTATAGGATGCTTCATACAGAACTCTCACTTTATCATGTTCATGATGATGAGCAGTCTCTATGTTCATCAGCTCCGTCTCTTGCAAAGAAGAATGACTCATCATTTGCTTCTGACCCTGGCTGCAATTTACCAATTAAGTTAGAATCTTTGCGCAGGTCCCTCCGTTTTTGTGAAACATATAAGATAACAAATAAGTCCCTATAAACAAAAATAGAAAAGGACGTATATATATTGACTGGCTATATAAGATGACAAATAAGGGGTGAAGAGGACTAGAAAAGCCTCTCCGATGCCACCTTTCCGATAACAAATAAGGAGAATAGTTGCCTACATTTGATGATTGATTGACAGGAAATTATTCTTAAAATGAAATTAATTAACGGATCAAAATCAATCCGAAACTAACCCTGGCTACAAATTACCAAGGAATATAGAGCGGGAAATGAGGAATGAAGAAACTTCATTGATAAGAACGAGTTATATATAAGCCACTAGGCCATGAGATCGTCTGTAGTCGTCACTCACTATACACGTGTATGTGTGCGGGCAAGCTGGTTTAAGGTGCTCATACAAGTAAAGAACTTCTAAATCTAGTTTAAATATGATTTTTATTCTTTTATTTTTATGAAAAAAAAAACTGATATTAATAAGTAAAAAATCTAAAATAAAATTAATTTCTTAACTATTATATTTTAAATAATGACGTTTTTATTAAAAATTGATAATTTCAAAAAATTAATTCTAGGCCATACAGAATCAAATTTTAACAGTCAAGATCTAATTGAATAGTAACCCATCACTTTCATGAGCACACTAACTAGATACATTTATGCTATATAGTACATGTTTACATGTTTATACAGTTTTGATAAACGTGTACTAATACTGAGACTTTAATTTTTGAAAGAATAAAAAGTTTAGCATGCTTGTCAGTTTGGCTGCTGTTCAGCAGTGAATAACCTCTTTACCATATAATTACTTGGATGGGTCTTTTTACAGACAAACTCTGAATATATAATGTGACTTTGTAAAAGCATTGTAAAAGTAAAGTATCACAAATATTCCACAACGGTCAAAATAATAAATTTGGTCTCCACAAAATAATAAAAGCATGATATATAGACAAAATTCTCTGTTGTTTTTTAAATTCATTAATTTACATCTGTAAAATATTTATAAATGATTTACTTTTGATGATTTACCTCGGAATAAATGGAGAGATGTTAGAGCATAATTGTATTTGTATTAAGCTAGAATTAGTACGTTGTGGTCCACTAACCACGTGTCCAGTTTATATGTTGTATTATAAGAATATTCACTGATATATTCCTTTAGGATTGCTATAGGTGTGACCCTCCTTGTACTATAAATATTTGAATAATACACACAGTATATTCATTGGACCTCATACTGATATTTTATTCAAAACCTTTCTAGAGATGATGAGGATATTGAATCCATCATAGAAGAACAAATAGACAAAGAATAAGATACCCAGTATGTTATTCCTTGAACAGACAAGGAGTAAGTTGTTTACACACTTGTGAGAAAAATTCAATTTTATATATCCCTCGTAAATCGAAGATAATATATATAGATATAACATTGATCCAGAATTCTAAAATTTTATGTTTAAGAGTGTATGTATAATTTTAAATAAGTTGGGTTTGAAAACCCATCAACCAAATCAAATTAACTCCTTAGAGCATGTGTGGGTATCAGTTCAAAACCATAATTTTGACCCAAAACCATGATTTTAAATAAAGGTAGGTAAACATATTTAAAAAATGAGAATGGTTTATGGATCCAAAACCATGATTTTGTGTGAGTTACACAAACATACTATTAGTAGTTTAAGAAGCACTAATAAAAATACTTGTAGATTATTTATCAACAAAGATATATCATATCACATAAGGAGATTTGAATATTCATGTTTATAAACTACGAATCAGATTCTTACTAATACAATTTGAGAACGTAATAACTTACTAACATCAATATAAGTATCACTCTTTTTTCTCCCTTTTAAATTGCCTAATATAGTGGTACAGTCAATAGTGTGCTAGTCTGATCCCTGTCTGATCCCTCTTTGATTCCCTTGTCGGGTTCTAAACATTATTCATGCCAACTAGATTGTTTCAGAAAACTACATCTTTAATGTAAGAAAAATAAATTATATAGAATAATTATTATCTGTTTGTCATATTTTTATTGAAATACAAAAATTGTAGAGAAAATGCCGTCAGCAGAATTAACTACCCCAGTTAATTCAAAAAAAAAAACTGCCCCAATTAAATTTGGTAAATTAAAGTCCAATTGAGTCAAATAGTTTTGTAAAAAAAATTAGAAGAATATGGAGCAATAGTGGGGAAAAGATTAATTCTTTTTATCGAGATAGTTCTAACTCAATTCTTAAATTTTGATTTGATACAATGTAATCTCTATAATTTTCATTCAATTGTAACTTAATTTATGAATTATGACTCAACTTAACTCGTTAATTATATAGTTTAACCATTTAAAACTTTAGTTCCTTATATTTTAAAAGATAAAAATATTTTTTCATGAAATTTATGAAATAAACTCTTAAATGGTTAAAAGCACATGGACCGGTTAAAGTTTAAAGATTATAAATAAAATATTGTTACTGCTTACTACAATTGATACTTCTCACATCTAATTTTTAGGTCTTTTACATCCATTTCGTGGGAACATCTTTGTTAGGAACATTTAAAAGGATGTGAGAAATTAAGATGTCACGTCCATTTTTATAATAATGCAATAAATAAAGTAATTAGTTTTTCATTTTCATACGTTTTATGCTTAAAACATTGTTCTACCAATTAAATATGGCGTTTGTGCTTATGTATTTTCCGACCATATAATTTCTTTCTCTCTCATGTTCAAAATAGGAAAAAAAAATTTGGTGAAGATGGAAAGATAATTCAATCGATAATCTAACAATTTATATTTAAGGTTTAGATGTTTTGAATCACCCTACAAAATCATCAGATTAGATTAGATTGATTAAACGGTAATCTTTTATAATTTTTTATTACAATCTTGGAAACACAATATAAACCATAGTGACAATTTATTGTTAAAAATAAATATATTAAAAATGGAAAATATATTATAAATACTTACCAATAACCTTTTAATTATTTTTATATTAATTTCTTATTTTCTATATCTATAAATTAGATTAAGCATAGTTATATGAGATCAAGTGATTTTTAACACTTTTTTAAAATAAAAATAAAATGTTTTACGAATTATCAATATATATAATTTACACTAAAACTAGCTAATCTAATCCTATTTTAACAAGTCAATTAGTAGCATTTTAGGGAATTTTTTTGCTATTCTTGGACATTTATTGGGTTTAATTACATAAATTTAGATTAAAGGCAATTGTATAAAAGTAGAGCTAATTAAAAGTAAAATTATCACACTTTTATCATTTTGTTAAATATTTGATGTCTTGGGACATTTGATGCTACTTAATATTAATTAATTTGTATTTTAGAAACTCTTGGAAGAAATTGTGATCAAAAGATAAATTAAAAAAAATTCATTGCAAGATCTAAATTAATGCTAAAAAATGATCTGAATTTCCAAAATGACAGTGAAGGACTAGAGCTAATGAGACAGGAACTCAAATTAATGGCAGATAAGGATCTGATCTGAAGTTCCGAAATGACAGCGAAAGATCAGAGCTAAAGACAGATAAGGATCCAAATTAATGATAGAGGAGAATCTAAATTTTTGAAATAACAGCGAAGGACCAAAATGCGTACGGCTGATAGAACAGATTTTTGAGCAGCAGATGGAGACCCACTACGCACCCCTCATATGCAGTCTTTGACTAATAAAATATTTACAAGACATTTCATCAATTTTTTCGTATTTAAACCCCAAAGAAAAAATATCCAAACTAATGATTGGCTTTAAGAAATGTAAAAAAAAAAATTTAAAACATTATATGTATGTATATATACAGTAGTATTGAATTATTGGTGTATCTATGTTGTTGTATTGAAATTGGTGTTACATGTCCTTGGCGTCGTCCACGCGGTTTCCCATCAGTTGGAAATGGACTCTTCTTTCTTTATCGAACGAACGTTGGCCCCACAATAACCTGGGTAAGAGTGAAAAAATATTGCAGAGCATATTAAATTGATTAAAGTGACCAATATATATTATAAACTAGAGGAAATGATCAAATTAAAAATAATAGGAAGAATTGGAGATAAATCTCCCATTAAAGAATAAATTAGATAATAGAACCTGTCTTATGGAAGTTCAGTTACATATGTTGAAGTTTAGTTGCATATGTGAAAACTTAAATTTAATTACTTATTGTGAAAACTCAATTGTTTATTGTGGAATGTTCTATCTTACAATTAATTTTTCAATAAGAAACTTATCCCCAAGCTTAAGTTTTAGTTTTTATTGAATATGTAGATTTTACAACTTATCTTTATTATAATCACTTAATTTTTGTTGGGAATTCTTAAATTCTTCTTGTTAAATCAATCGTGGAGATTTGTAAATTTTGAGTCCCAGTCAATAAACCATATAAAATTAAGAGCTTGTGTTGGTTGTAAATACCTATATATAGGCCTGTTTGCATTAAAACATTTAAAAATGATGTTTATGCAAATCAAAATAAAACTCCTCTCATATACTTATTTTATAAATTATAAAATAAGTTATAAAAGTATATTTATTACTAATTTAGACAATCACTTTATCGAAGCTGAAATTGATCCGTTACAGATGTAGAGCTGGTAAATAGGGCCGGCCCGTTTAGGCCCTAGTTCCCAAAAAGCAATTTTTGTGCAGGCCCGGCCCGCGAGAGGTAGGGCCGCGGGCCGGCCCGCGGGCCTGCACTGTTCACTTTTTTTTTTTTTTTTTTTCCAAAAAACACTCTTTTAATACAATACAATTTTCTTACTCAAAAACATATAAATTCATATCTAAATAACTATACCAAAAATAATAAACACTCTAAAAGTCTTAAACTTAAGTTCACAAATCATATAATATAAGCTTCTTTCATCATCAATTATTATCGCTATCTTCAATTTTAAGAATATTTGCATTTGACCATGCTTCACTAGGAATAGGCTCAGAAGGCTTTGCTTTGGTGAGATAAAAAATATGAAGTATTTCATCTGTAACATCATCATCATCATCATCTTAAGTTTTTGCAACAAATAATAAACCAAAATCATAAATTTAAAATATGTTTATTATGTAAAATATATATAAATTATTTAAAAAATATATAAAAAAATTATGACGGGCTTAAAAGGGCCGGCCCTCGGCCCTACAGGGCTGGCCCTTTTAAGCCCTCGGCCCATCAGGGCTGGCCCTTTTAGGCCCGTTTCCTTCTGGAAGCTGAAAATCACAGGCCCGGCCCTCCAATTAATCGGGCCTAATCGGGTCGGCCCTACGGGCCCGGCCCAAATTCCCGGCTCTATACAGATGTCTTTAAATAACCTTTTTTTCCCCTATATATCCTCCTTCCCGTCCTGTCCCCATGTTGTCTCGTGACCTCTGAACGAAATGCCTTCTACGGCACAATAAACAGTACATGGAGAAAATTGACCATCAAACATTAATGGGGAATAATTATAAAGTCTCATGTAAGAGAATTAATATGAAAAAGGTTCCAATAATTAATATGTTTCGGAATAGCTTTTGGAAAGTGATTGTATACAATTCAAGGTAAGTATATGAGATGAATTTTGTCTCGATTACGTAAAAGTGTTTTTAGAAGTTGTTCTCAAACATGCTCATATATCTTATTGGTAAAAGTAGTTCATACAAAGTTTCATTTTAATCTTTTAATTTTTTTAAAATAAGTAGTTCATACAAAATTCAAATTAAACACCAAAATAGTACTCCTTCCCGTTGAAATGTGGAGCCCCCAAACATGACTCAAGCCCGTTTGGCAGCATCTTTGTCCCAACAGTTCTTGGAAACAATCCGTACCTTCGTCACTTAATTCTCTATGCCTGTTCGTATATGAAAATGAATGGGCTGGATGGGCGCTGCAGGGGCATCGAATGCATTCTGAAGTAGATGGCTCCTCTTTGGATACGAGTTGATGGGAAAAAGCATGCTGAACCAAAAAGTCATTCTGAGCATCACGTGGGGATTGGATTTTTTTTCCTTGCAACAGTAATAATAATTATCCATTGAAAAATATTTATTAGTATGACACATTATCTTAAAACTCGTTTACGTGGTGAAAGAGTTTGAGAATTTTTATCTCGTGTATGAGTTTAACATTTTTTTTAAATTTTTTTTGGAACTCAGGTTTTAATAACTTTTTAATAAAAATATTAAAAAAAATAAAAAACTATTTAAAAAATTATATAAAATTATTATTTTTTCTTTTTTTAATATGTTTTTTGTTTTGTCATATTTTTTGATAATATTTAGGTAAAAAGATAGGTATAAAAAATGAAAGGCAGTGCATTTACAATTTTTCTTCTCTCTCTTTTTTAAATTACAAAATGCAAGTGAACAAATTTGAAATTGAAAAATCATTTCCGCATTAATTCAACGTTCCCTTCCTCTCTTATCAGGTCTTCAACAACCTTATCACTCTTAAATAAGATTCAATGTCATCTTCCTCTCTTCCTATACATTTTGTAAACATCCTATTTTGTCCAGGCCCCACAAAAATAATTGAGAAAAACCCTTCATGATAATTTCTTATAATTTGGGAAGATCCTTTTCGAAAAGTGCATTTATGATGATTAGTTTTCCATTGAAATTTGGAAAAGTTTTTCTTACCTTAATTTCAGAGAAAATCTTATTTATGATGGTTGACTCCCAAATTAAAAAATATCATTAATGAAAAAAATTAAAAAATAAAAGAAATGTATTCACAATTATTAGGTTTAGATTAAGAAAGTTTGATTCTTGCTCTTCAAGAAAAAATAAAAAAACAAAAATTATAAAAATTTCCTCCTTTATGTTAATCAATTCCAAATTAGGTAATTTTATGAATAGAAAATTTTTGAAAAATAAAAAAACGAAAAATATTAAGAAAAATCCCTCATTTATGTTGATTAGCTTTAAATTAAGTAGTTTTATTAACAGAAAAATATTAAAAAAAATAAAAAACGAAAATTAAAAAAGATGGTGCATGAATGAGCAAACCCTACTTGTTTCCTATAAAAAGGGAAGTAGGGGTTGAAGCAAAGGAGATTGGTTTATGGGATTTTGGAGGAGAAAATAGAAGGAGGTAAGAGGTACACCAATCCTTCATCTTCTTTATTCTTTCATTCTCTTTTTGATCAATACATGTGTGCTTAACATGTATGAAGCTTGATTTTATTTTCATTGTTTCCTTCAAATGAAAATAATGGAACATCTTTTTAAAAAAATAAAGGGAAACTTTTTTGAAATCGTTTTACGCCGTGTGAGGTTTTTAGAACCTTCTCAGGCAAAACCGATTATATTTCTGTGTGAGGTTATGGGAACCTCCTCAGGAAATATGATCTAAAATTTTTGACAAATTCCTACTCCCTTCAAGAAATAAACAATAAGAGATTTCTTCTAAAATAAAAGATATCAACCAAACAAAAAAAATACTTTTTTTGGTGAATTAAATAAAACAATTTTCTTAAAAAAACAAACCAAGTGACACACATTTCTACCCCTGAACTACGTGGACTTTAATCCCTCTAACGGGTACGTAGGCCCTAGGTTTTCATCCTAGGTTAAGTCCAACCTTATAAACTTTTTTTTATTTCAATTTACATTTTTATTATATTTTTCTTTTTATATTTGTTAACCTTTTTTTTCTTTTTTTTTATTATATTTTTTCTTTTCTTTTTCTCTTTTCCCTTTTATTTTTATTTCAATTTTCGTTTTTTTATTTAGTTAACTTCTTCGTTTTTTTGTCTTTTTTTAATTATATTTTCTTTCTTTTCTTTTTCTCTTTTCTCTTTTGTTTTTTATATATGTTCTCCTAATAATTTTTTTTTCTTATTTTTTCGTTTTGATTTGATTTTCTTTTTTATTTTCTTTTTCTCTTTCTCTTTTATTTTTATTTCTTATTTTATTTTTTGTTGTTTCATTATATCTTCTCTTTGTAACTTTTTTTTATTGGGTAATTAAACTTATTTTAGGCCATATTATTTTAAATAATAAACTTAGGGTAACCGTTCTCATGAACGGGTGTTATGGGGTGCCTAACACCTTCCCCATATACAATCGACTCCCGAATCCTATCTTATTTTTGTAGACCATGTTTTTTGAAAAAAGGTTTCCAAAATTATCCTTCTTTTAAAATTTTGGTGGCGACTCCTAAACCCAAATTTTGGACCCTGTACATTTATTATCTAAGCATCTCATCTATGATTATTAGAGAGAGATGTGAGAGGAGGAGGACATTGAAGGTTGTTCAAAAGTGATAAAGTTGTTGAAGTTCTGATAAGAGAAAAAGGGGATATTGAATCAACGCAGAAGTAATTTTTTAATTTTAAATTCATTCACTTACCTTTTATAATTTATAAAAGAGAGAGATGAGAGAAATTGTAAATACACTGTTTTCATTTTTCATGCTTATCTTTTTACCTAAACATTATTAAAAAAAATGAAAAATATTAAAAAACGAAAAAATTTGTTTTTAAATAATTTATTTTTTAAAAAATATTTTTTTTTTAAATTTTTTTAATATTTTTTATTAGAAAATTATCCAAAAAAAATTTTTTTGAAAAAAAGAAAATGTCAAAGATAATCTCTCAAACTCGTTTAACACATGAACGAGTTTTAAGATAGTGTAACATACTAAATATTTTTTAAAGTGTAACACACTAGTAGAAAAATGCCTTTTTAGACCGCCTCTTTTAAACCGCAACTAAAAAATACGGTCTAAAAAATATGACCGGTGGCAGTTTTGTAAATATAAATATCATTTAGATCGTATCATAGAAAGTACGGTTTAAAAAAATACTTCATTTAGACCACACCTAAAAGATGCGGTCTAAAAAATGCCTCTTTTAGACCGTTCCTAGGAGACGCGGTCTAAAACAGGCATTCTTAAACCGCATCTGTTTAGGTGCGGTTTAAAAACATATGCATATTTTAAACCGCATGTATACAGTGCGGTCTAAAAATTTTAGTCTTAAGCAATATCTGTAAACCTAGCTTCTCTTTCTGATCGTGCCTTCTCTCAAACTTGTTCGTCCTCCTCCTTTGCTTCCAAATCCCATTCACAACACACCACCACCTGACCCACCGAAAGACCACGTCCTTCTCTTGCTTCTTCTTCTTCTTCTTCTCCTTTTGGGCCACCGACCAACTAGTCGACAGATTCTGCACCTGGGAACCTTGCACAAGCAAAGATGCCGCCATCGAT
>QFDD01120250.1:0-21125 GCA_006871305.1 Vachellia collinsii
CAATATACTAATGTGCCAAAGCATATCACAAGCAATAACAAGGCAAAAGTAAGTGAACAAGTGAAGGAAAGAAACCACTTGAGAGTTAAGGGGGTTTATGATTCTTATGGTAGAGCTTCAGGAGATAGGCATTAACCTTTAGTGTGGCTCCAATGTGTTCATCTAATAGCTCCACCATTCCAAAGTTGTCCACCATTGTAACTATGTATGGTCCATCCCTTCAGTCATTGAATTTACCTGACTTGAAAGTTAAACGAGCCTTAAATAGTAGTACTCTGTCTCCCTCCTTGAAATTCTTTTCGAGGATGCCCTTGTCATGCACTAGCTTTATCTTCTCCTTGTATAGTCTGGAATTTTCATAAGCTTCAAGCCTCAATTCTTCCAGCTCCTGTAGTTGTAATTTCCTTTCCATCCTTGAGGATGCCATGTCCATGTTGCACTGCTTAACCGCCCAGTAAGCCTTGTGCTCCAGTTCCACTGGTGGGAGGAAAGATTTGCCAAAAACCAAGCAATAAGGAGAAATCTCAATTGGTGACTTATATGTGGTTTGATAAGCCCATAGTGCTTTCTTAGACAGTTTGACCATTTTCCCCAAAATATGCTTAACTTTTCAGTTTAACACTTCAGCTTGACCATTGGTTTGTGGATGGTATGCAGTGGAGAGTTTGTGAGTGATACCAGATTTTGAAAATAGATTGTTCATTATCCTATTATAGAAATGGACCCATATCACTCACTATAGTCGTAGGAATTCCAAACCTATACAAAATGTTTGATTTGAAAAATTTAGATTCCCTTTGGGCATCATCTTTTTTGGTAGGGATGGCCTCTATTCATTTGAAAACATAATCTACAGCTAGAAGAATATATATAAAACCAAAGGATGAAGGAAAAGGACCCATGAAGTCAATGCCCCATATATAAAAAATCTCAAAGAAAAGTAAAGGTT
This sequence comes from Vachellia collinsii, assembly GCA_006871305.1. Lineage (NCBI taxonomy): Eukaryota > Viridiplantae > Streptophyta > Magnoliopsida > Fabales > Fabaceae > Vachellia > Vachellia collinsii. Next base: position 950 of record QFDD01120250.1, read on the forward strand.
GTTGGGGCATTTCATGCCCTTTTCCAAGCCTTCCAAAGTGCTGGCACTTGTCACAAGAGTAACAAAACGTACAAGAGTATTTAAAAAGGGTTGGCCAATAGAATCCTGAGTCTAAAATTTTCCTAGATGTTCTCGTTCCACTAAAATGACCACCACAAACCATGGAATGGCAAACTGAGATAATGGGATCAAATTCCTCACTTGGCACAAATTTTCTGACTACTTGGTCACTACACATTCGTCATAGATGAGGGGCGCCCCATATGTAGTGCCTAAACTTGCTTCGAAGCTATTGTGCCTGTGGTTTAGACATAGAAGGAGGAGTGAGTCTAGTAACGAGATAATTAACAACATGCACATGCCAAGGTTCTTTCAACATTAAAGTACACAAAGATGAATTAGGAAAAGAATCACAAATGAGTTTAGAAGCGTCTACTCCCTTTGTTTCATCTGGTAGCCTACTCAAATGATATGCTACTTGATTCACTACCCCTAGTTGATCTTTTATCTCAATGTCAAATTCTTGAAGAAGTAAGGCCTACCTTATCGATCTAGGCTTCGACTATGATTCTTTAAGCAAGTAACAGACAACTGCATGATTAGTAAACACAGTCACATGAGAATTTAGAAGATAAGGCCTAAACTTTTCTAAGGTAAAGACAATGGCAAACAACTATTTTTTAGTTGTTGTATAGTTCACTTAAGCTGGATCCAATGTTTTCAAGGTATATGCAATAACTCTTGAGAGTTTGTCCTTCTTTTTCCCTACCATAGCCCTTACAACAAAATTGGAAGCATCACTTGATAGCTCAAATATTAAACTCCAATTTAGGGCAATCAAGATGGGAGGAGAAACAAGTTTAGACTTTAATTCATCAAAAGCAACTCTACAAGCATCATCAAAGTCAAATTTCACATCTTTTTGCAAAAGCTTTGAAAGAAGTAAAGCAATTTTGCTAAAGTCTTTGATAAATCGCCTATAAAACCCTATGTGTCCAAAAAATGAATGAATGTCTCACACACAGAGAGAGTAAGGCAGAGAAGATATAATCTCTATCTTAGCTTTGTCAACCTCAATACCTTTGCTTGAAATTAGGTTCCCTTGAACTATCCCCTCATTGACCATGAAATGGCATTTTTCAAAATTCAAAATCAAATTTCTTTCAATGCACCTTTTCAAAACCTTTTCAAGATTAGCCAGAAAGTCATCAAAAGAACTACCATACATTGTAAAATCATCCATGAAAACCTCCATACACTCTTCTAAAAATTCACCAAAAATGGCTATTATATAGCATTGGAAGGTACTGGGTGTGTTACATGATCAGAAAGGCATCCTTCGATAAGCAAAGGAGCCAAAGGGACATGTAAAGGTGGTTTTGTCTTGGTCCTCTGGGGCAATAGGTACTTGAAAGTACCCAGAGAAGCCATTGAAAAAGCAATAATGAGATTTACCGACTAACCTCTCAAGCATTTGATCAATAAAGGGAAGAGGTAAGTGATCCTTGCGTGTGGCATCATTTAATTTTCTGTAGTCTATGCACACACAAGGAGTTTTGAACTCTTGTTGGTATAAACTCATTCTTTTCATTTTTTATCACTGTAACCCCTCACTTTTTTGGAACTACATGGATGGCACTAACCCTCTCACTATTGAAAATCTGGAAAAAATTCCCAGCACTAAAAAGCTTGGTGATTTCCTTTTTAACTACATAAAGGATAAGAGGGTTTAGCTGTCTCTGTGATTGCCTTACCGGTTTTGAGTTCTCACTAAGCAAATTCTATGTGTGCAAATGGCCAGACTGATTCTAGGAATGTCCGCTAATGTCCACCCTATCACCCTTTTATGCTCTCTTAATATAGTAAGTAATCTCTTTTCCTCAAAATCAGACAGAGAATTAGTAATTATCAGAGGGAGTTTCTCATCAGACTCAAGGAAAGCATACTTTAAATTAGTGGGCAAAGGTTTCAAATCAATCACAAGTGGTTGCACCACAGAAGGAATTAACTTATGCAGATCAAGAGAGAAAAGTTCACTCCCCTTTTGTTCAATAGATGTAAGCTTAGGTTCTGAATAGTTGACTTGAAAATCTCCTTCCATGCTAAGCATTGGATCAATCATGAGTTGATCTTGAGGAAAAATCACCTTGGACTTGTTCTTTTGCATACCTGCATTGTCACTAGACAACAAATCATCAAGGTATCACATGATATGAAAAGATTTCCATGTGAAATTGTCAGGAAAGGGAGAATAGTCCTTCACTGCAAGGTTCCTTTGCTTCAAATGAGAGGCTGGAATGACTGATGGTGTACTAGTCCCTTTAGCTTTAACTGATGTTGTGCCTTGTGGGCAAACATCCTCTCTGATAAACACCATGGAATCAATCTCTACCATGCAAGAGTCACCTGAAAAATCAATGGAATGCCCTTATCCCAGGGTGTCATCACTGATAATAGAGGTTATAGAGCTTATGTATGAATCATTCATCTTACAATTCATATTCAATGCATGTTGTAATACTCCTTTTATCTCCGCTTTATTACTCACTAGAGACCTTAACTGATCACTTATAACTAATACTTAGACTAGAATTAGTCCACTATGTGAATTTCAAAGTTCCCACTTAAGGTACAATTCAATTGGTAACTTAAAATTTTGGCACAATTTTGAAAATTCACAACTAATTCTAGAAAATTTAAAACCAAATCATTCAAGACTCCAATGAAAGCTTACTCATTTTCTTATAAGGGAACAATACCTTTTGGACCCACTTATTGCTCATTCAAAATTTATTTGGGTCATAAAAATCACTATTTATTTTGGTCCTGAAAATTGAACTTCGTCGTGGCCAGCTTTTACTCCACCGCGACCAACTTTTCTTGGCCACAAGAGAATAACTCTCAGGTGAACCTCACCACAGTCAACTTTTACCTTGCCACAACAAGGTTCTCAAAACTGAGAGGATTCTTCCTCTTGGGATTACTTCGCCGCACGGACTTTTTCTACTCCGCGGCCAACTTTTTGCTGATACAAAAACTGATTTTTTAGCAGAAGTTGGAACATGCATAAATTTTTACACACAAGTCCAAATTAAGCAAACTAGGACTTTTTAGAAAGATTATGATAAGCTTTATTTTCATGCAAAATTCCATGACCAATGGATTTCATTTGCTCCAATTATCCTATTTCATCACTTTTTAGCCAAGTTGCATGCTCAATTCTATTTCTTCATGCATTTCACAACACAACAAACTTACTTATACCACATAGCACCAAAATGACTTAGTGTAGGAGTTTAATTTATATTTATCCACCAATTCATAATCATGCACATATACATACAATACAAAATGTGCAAGATAGTTATCTTCATACAACATTCTTCACTTACTCTTGCACCTCTTTCCCTTTGCCCTTGGAACTCATGCCTATTGGTTATCATTGGAAGGGATGAGATTTCAAAGAAATCCTAGTAGTAAATATTTCTAACAAGAATATCAACATGCATGATTAATTGAATATAAATTAAGATGCCATGATATGAACAACAATACCTTACTTCTAACACATTTGCACAAGGCCAAGGCAATCAAAACATAGCTACAACCATGCATACTTATAAGCAAGGGTTTAGATGTTAAGTGGCTACAACCACACTTCAAGCATGGCAATTAACATATACAACAATCAATGCAAAGTGGATGTAAAGGTTAGAAGCTTTGCTACCTTAACACTTTAATTCTTCCAATGAAGTTGGAGTGTCTTCTTCTAGAATTTATGACTTCCTTCTAGACAAATTGCTACTCCTACACATAGCGTGATATGATCAACATCACTACTATAACACTTAGCCATTTTGAGCTCTTAACATAGCAATTGAAATCCTTAACTTCTCATTGTGCTATTTGTGGTTTCAATGCTTCCAAAATTGTGTTCTTGCTTCGACCCTTCACAATTTTACCTTCTCAATCTAATGGAAGCATCAAAACTCCCAAAATCATACTCTTTCCCCTCTTGAATTCAGCTGGACGAAATTCACCAAAATTGGTGGAAATGGGATTTTGCAAGTTTCGTTGGTACATACATGCCTAGTCCCAATTCCACACCATTATCCAAACATTTATTAACATCTAGGCATGCATCCACATGTCTCATTAAACTATCTAGCATCAAGGGAAGAGGGTTGAAATGCCAAAATCTCGTAATCAATCCAAAACAACTCAAGCTAACTACCAATATGCATAAAAACATATATTGAGCTGATGTATAACACTTGTGACTTAAGATTGTTACTCTTCTTCATTTTTCCCTCAAGCCCTACTTCAAGACAACTCTTGAAACTCTTGAATCTCAAGCTTAAGGAGAAAACTAAACTGATTAAAGAGAAGAATAAGGCTCAAGGATGAAATTCCATAGAAGAATCAAGCTCAAAACCACTTTTACCTTGAGATTTTGGTTGATTTTTTCTTCTTCTTCCTTTGACTCCCACGATTGCTCTTCTCTCTTTCCTCTTGGTGGAGCACAAAAATGAGAGCATAAATGGACTTATGGAAGACTTAATAATCTACATAAAGAGTTTAAATGAGGTATGGGACCCACTTGTACTGCTAGGAAATCTTTACATTGATGAAAATCCATTACTCAAATATTTATCCTCACATGATATTCATCTTTGCTCAAGAGGATGACAAGTGGCTACATGAACACCTCACAACTCCACTTTTCAAAAAATGGGTTTTACTTTAACTAATTTCCATCTACTGGAAATGCTTTCCAGGAATTCCCTTATCACTAAGCCAGTGTAGGGCCTTTAAAAATTCCTAAAATTCAATAGCTCTCTACATTATTTTTCTTTCCTCAAAACTCAATCCGAAAACACCCTTAACTTTTCTCAAAATGACCATTTTCCCCTTTCATATTAATAACATGCAAAATAGCACCCCCAACCTTTCTCATACCCCTTTTTACCCTCCAGATCCTTAATCACTCTATAGCCGCCTTATTTAAGCCTTATCCTCAGTTACAAAAATTGAGGATGTTACACATACATCATGAATGGCTATGCCAATTGCATTCACACCTAGAAGAGAGTAATCCTCATAGGGGACTGATCGGGTTGAGATGTCTCCTTTCAGTTCGATACAAGATGATTGCACTAAAATAATGTAGTATAGTGGGAAACCTATCTTTCTTCTCGCGGAGCAGTTTATTGATTATCCTAGTCTAAATTGGCAATTAAAAACATGTTGAATTGAGTATAAAAGGGGGGTTTTGGTTAATGAAACTCTGATGCAATAAAAAGGAAATGTAGAAAATAAATCTTTTTGGTGTTTTCAAATAATGAAGATATGATCTGGATTAAAAGGGTATATGATGAGATAATTTTTGTGTAGTATGAAAATATGAGATAATTGAAAATATGAAGATATTTTCCTAGTCTAAATTGACAATTAAAAACATGTTGAACTGAGTATAAAAGGGGGGTTTTGGTTAATGAAAACTGTGGTGCAATAACAAGAAAAATGTAGAAAATAAATCTTTTTGGTGTTTTCAAATAATGAAGATATGATTTGGATTAAAAGGTTATATGATGAGATAATTTTTCTGTAGTATGAAAATATGAGATAATTTGAAATATGAAGATATGTTTTCAATAGTTGTATAATTTTTTTGAGTTGCATCAAGAGTTTTAGAGGTATAAGCAATTACTTTTGAAACAACACCATCCTTTTGACCTAGCATTGCCCTAACACTTCAATTAGAAGCATCACATGAAATTTTGAAGGGCAAATCCCAGTTGGGTGAGGTCAAATAGGAAGTGAAATCAGTCTACTCCTCAACTCATTGAATACATGCTCACAAGTAGAATTGAAACAGAAATCAACATCTTTTTGTAACAATTTGGATAGAGGTAGATGATTGATACCAATACATGGTTTTCCTACCTACTTTTGGGCATTATGTGACACTTTTATCCTATTTTGCATGCATTTATGCCTCTTTTGTCTATGTCAATCCGTGCATTGCAAATTTACTGATACGAGGGAAAAAAGAGTGAATTATCTCATTCAACTGTACATGCCTTTGAATTTTAGTGTTTGATTCTTTAACAAGGCTCTTTGCTTTTGTTGCAGGCATGCATAAGAGATCTTTAAGCCCAAGGATGAGTTTTGAAGGAGCTACAGTTCATTGAAAGGAAGGAATGCAAGTGGGAGTGCACTATGCCTTTTGAGTCACAACTAGACATAATTGGTCATGACTTGGATGTAATTCCAAATGCTATGTTGACCCATCAAGTCACGACTATATTTATTAATGTTGCGACATAAAAATGTTAAAGTTGCGACATATGGGATGTGTGGTCGTGACCTCATAGCATGAAAATGCAGATATACATTTTGGATTAGGTCAGTAGCCTCCTATAAGCAGACACCACGAAAAAGAGATTGTCCATTCTGCAGATTTACAAGACTGGGAGCCGCCTCTTTCTCTCTAAAGCAACCAGCATGTTCCATCCATTCTCCTTCATTCTACACCATTTCCCACCATTCCAAACCCATGAATCCACTTCCAACACCCCTTTATACACAATTCTACTTCATCACCATTCCTCTCATGGAAAAAAGTCTCCAAAGTGTTTGTTACATTTTTGGAGCTATGAGAGGCAAAAATCATAGCCTCTTGGTGATGGAGAACTAAGTCTGAGCTCTTGGATTCATTGGGGAGTATTTCTAGTCTAATCTTATGTTTGAACACTTGTAGATATCTCTAGATTTAGGGGTTTCCATTGCTATGTAAACTGTGATTACAGATTTGTAATCTTTTGATTAGACTATGTATTTGGATTGGATGTTGTTTCATGTTGATTCGTATATATATTTTTGTTTTGATTTCTTGTGTTCATCTAATTGTCAATGATTGTTGGTGTTTATTTGTTCATTTGGTTTATGTGGTTGTGATTGCAATCCATTGAGAACATGAGCATCATCCATTCATTTGCACTTTGAGTGGTCTTTATCAATTTTTAAGAAGTGTTAATTAACCTGGATTCAAGTGAGTCTTCATTAATTAAATCATTGAACCTAAGCTATTGCTTGGGGTTCTTCAATTAGACTTAGAGAGACTAAACTCCCATATCAAAGTATGAGCAATGAAAGTTGAGTTTCCATTACCAAGAGCCTATCTCATCACATTCCCTCTAAATCCAAAATATATTTCTATCTTTTGAAAAGACTAAAAAGATTTACCTCTTGCATTTTCCTTTTTATTACATCATAGCATTACAATTTAAAACACCTTGTTTATACCCAATTTAACATGTTTTTAATGGCCAAATTTAGACTAGGAAAATCAATAAACTACTCCTTAAGAAGAACAATAGGTTTCCCACTATACTACATTATTTTGGTGCAACCATCTTGTATCAACTGGTGGGCGACACATTGATCTGATTAGTAGAGCTATTTTTCTGAAATCCTTGATGAACCTTCTATAGACTCCCACATGTCCTAGAAAGGATCTTAACTCTTTCAAGTTGGTGGGGTAAGGTAAAGAAGATATCCCCTCAATTTTTGCTCTGTCTACCTCTATTCCCTTTTGAGAGATAAAGTGTCCCAACATGATGCCTAATAACCATAAAGTGGCATTTTTCGTAGTTCAAAACCAGCTTTTTTCAATGCATTGTGCTAAGACCTTGTCCAAACTTTTTAGACATTCATTAAAAGAATTGCCATACACAGTAAAGTCATCTATAAACACATCCATGCAATTTTGAATGAATTCAACAAATATGGACATCATGCATCCTTGGAATATGCCGGGGGCATTACAAAGGCCAAATGGAATTCTCTTGTAAGCATAAGTGTCAAATGGACAAGTGAAAGTAGTAGTCCTAGTCTCTAGGATCTATAGGAATTCAAAAATACCCTGAGTAACCATCTAAGAAACAATAATGACTTTTCCTCTCAAGCATTTGGTCAATAAATGGCAGGGGAAAGTGATCTTTTCTAGTAGCATCATTAAGCTTCCAATAGTCTATGCAAACTCACCATGAGTTTTGTACCCTAATAGGGATGAGCTTGTTACTCTCATCTTTTAAATCAAGAATTAATTTATCTCTATCAATTAAATTCAAGATTTATTCTATCTTTTAAGATGAATCCAAGATTTAATTTATCTTTATAAATTAAGTCTGCAACTTCTAGAATGGAAATGGGATGGTATTATGATGTATTTCATATTGGGATTGCAAGAAGTATCAAATTGTAATGCGATTTGGGTTATAGTTGACAAGTTGACCAAATTAGCGCATTTTCTGGCAATTCACTCAAATACTCCATCGAAGAGATTTTTAGATTGCATGGGGTGCCAAAGAACATAGTATCAGACAGGGATCCGAGATTTATCTCAAGTTTTGGGAGAGCATTGCAGGATGCCATGGGTATTAAGCTGAGTATCAGACAGGGACGATCCAAACATTAGAAGATATGCTAAGAGCATGTGTACTAGAACTAAAAGGTAAGTGATATGTATACTTACCATTGACAGAGTTTGTCTATAATCATAGGTACCATTCCAATATCCAAATGGCACCGTTTGAATCTCTTTATGGGAGGAAGTACAAATCTCCATTATACTGGACAGAGTTGAAAGAAACAAGTAAGTATAGTCCAGAGATAGTCGATCAAACAGCTACAAAGATAAAGCTTTTAAAGAAAAAGCTACAAGCAGCTCAGAGCTGGCAGAAGAACTATGCTGATAAGAGAAGACGACTGCTAGAATTTGAAGTTGGGAACCACATTTTTTTGAAAGTATCTCCAACAATAGGAGTTGGTAGGTCGATTAAGGCAAAGAAGCTTAGTCTGAGGTACATAGGATCATTTCAAATTCTTTCAAGAGTTAGATTAGTAGCTCATAATTTGGCCTTACCCTCAAATACACAATGTATTTCATGTTTCCTAACTCAAAAAGTATAATCCAGACCCAGCTCCTGTTATAGAATATGATAGTATTGCATTACTAGATAATCTATCATATGAGATAGGGCCGTATCAGATTATTGATAGAAAGATAAAGCAGCTTCACAACAAAAGCATTCTAATAGTCAAGTTGGTCTGGTAGGGATTGGCACCTGAGAAAGCTACATGGGAAACAGAAGAAGAGATGAAGGCCAAGTATCTAGAGATATTTGACTAAAGTATGAAAATTTCGCGGACGAAATTTATTTTTAAGGGGGGAGAAATGTAACATCCTCATTTTCTATAACTGAGGATTAGGGCTAAACAAGGGGCCTACAGAGTGATTAAGGGTCCGGAGAGTGAAAAGAGGTATAAGAAAGGTCAGGGGTGCCATTTTAAAAGTAATTAATACGTAAGGGCAAAATGGTCATTTCGAGAAAAGTCAAGGGCATTTTGGTAATTTTGACCATAATACCGAAAATGACAATGGCCATCAGAAGGTAGAGAAAAAGTCACTGATCAGTAATTGAGGCCCAGATAAGTTTAAATGGACAAAAATGCCCTTCGCGGGAAATTTCTTCTATAATTAATATTTTGGCTATTGAATGACTTTTTAGCCAAATACTATTATTTAATTTGTCCAAAGGCCTCAGAAATGTACTTTTAAAGTGGATAAAAAAAGCTCATGAAATGCCCTATTTTATAAAATTATTTTCAGTAGAAAGTCATAAATAGGCTGCTGGAACGGTAGTATGAAAATAAAAAATCAGTAAATTTGGATTTTCGGAAGAAAATTTAATAAAGGGCATTCTAGAATGAGTTTTGATAAAAGAAAAATACCCTAATGAGTTTATGAATTTTGGGAATTTTTTAGGATCTAAATGACCTTAGTGATCAGAAAATTCCAGAAAAATATTTCGGTAGCCGAAAACAAGAAAACGTAAGGGTATTTTTGGAAAAGAGGAATTGTGAGGAGTTGGTGTGCCACTTGTCACCTTCTCATCCAAGAGAGAAAAGGAGAATGTGAAAATATCAGAGTGTGGTATTTTTATCACTGTAAAAATGCTCTAGCAGTATATGTGGGACCCACAACCCACTAAGGCACTTGAAGTCAGATTTTTATAAGACTTTAAGTATCCTTTTGCTCCTCCATTTTGTGCAGACCAAGAGGAAAGAGAGGAGAGAAACCGTGGAGCTCCAAGCAAAAGCAAAAGTGAAGATTCAAGCAAAATCTCAAAGTAAAAGTTGTTTTAAGCTTGATTCTTCCATGGGATTTCATCTGAGTCTTCCTCTCTCTCTTAATCGGTTTAGATTTCATGTTAAGTGATTATGTGGTCTATTTTGATAATGATGAATTGAAAGAGAAAATGAGTTTGAGCAAGAATTATAAGCAATAGGTGTTACAAACCAGCTTTATGCATATTTTCTTGCATATTGATGTCATGTTTGAGTTGATTTGATGATGGAATAAATTTGGGCAAGAAACCCTTGTCCTGGCTACTGACCTAAATTGAGGAGACATGAATATGCATGTCTTAATGTTGTTAAAGGGTTGGAGAATGGTGTAGTAGTGGAATTAAGCAAGCATGTGCCAAGAAATGTTGCCAAATTCCATTTCCTCCATTTAAGAATGAATTTCGTGTAGCTGGAAATTCAAGGAGAAAATAGTAGGATTTTGGGCATTTTAATGTTTTCATTGAGTTCAAAATGCCAAGTTGTGCAGGGTAAAGGCATGACCCCAATTTAGAAGTATTAGAAACACCATTGGGCTATGTTAAGAGCTCAAAAAGGCTAAGTGTTATAGTAGTGATGTTGGTCATGTTGTGCTATGTGTAGGAGTAGCAATTTGTCAAGAAGGAAGTTATCAATTCAAGGAGAAGACACACCAAATTCATTGGAAGAATTAAATTGTTAAGGCAGCAAAACTTCTAACTTTTACATCGACTTTGCATTGATTGTTGTATATGTTAATTTTTATGCTTGGAGTGTGGTTGCAGCTGCTTAACATGTAAACCCTTGCTTATAAGTATGCAAGATTGTAGCTATGCTTTGATTGCCTTGGCCTTGTGAAAATGTGTTAGAAGTAAGGTATTGTTATTCATATCATGACATCTTAGTTTATATTCAATTAATCATGCATGTTGATGTTCTTGTTAGAAATATTTGCTATTAGGATTTCTTTGAAATCTCACCCTTTCCAATGATAACGAATAGGAACGAGTTCCAAGGACAAAGGGAAAGAGGTGCAAGAGTAAGTGTAGAAGGCTTTATGAAGATACTATCTTGCACATTTTGTATTGATTATGAATTGGTGGATAAATATAAATTAAACTTCTACACTGAGTCATTTTCATGCTATGTGGTATAAGTAAGTGTGTTGTGTTGTGAAATGCATGAAGAAATAGAATTGAGCATGCAACTTGGCTAAAAAGGTCCAAAGCCCTCAAAAGTGACAAATAGGATAATTTAAGTAAATGAAATCCAATGGTAATGGAATTTTGTATGAAAATAGAGCTTATAATAAGCTTTCTAAAGAGTCCTAGTTTGCTCAAATTGGACTTGTGTGTAAAAAGTTATGCATGTTTGCACTTCTGCTAAAAAATCAGTTTTGTATCAGCAATAAGTTGGCCGTGGCGCAGAAAAAGTCCATTGCAATGAAGTAGTCCTAGTGGAAGAATCCTCTCAGTTTTGAGAAGTTCACCACAATGAAGTAAAAGTTGGTTGTGGTGAGGTCCACCCAAGAGTTATTCTCTTGTTGTGAAGAAAATTTGGCCACAGCAAAGTTCAATTTTCAGGACCAAAATGAACAGTGTTTTTATGACTGAAATGACTTTTGAATGAGCAATAATTTGGTCCAAGAGGTATTTTTCCCTTATTAGGAAATAAGTAAGCTTTTATTAGAGACTTTAATCACTTGGTTTTAAATTTTCTAGAATTAGTTGTGAATTTTCAAAATTGGGCCAAAATTTCAAGTTACCAATTGAATAGTACCTTAACTGGGAACTTTGAAATTTACATAGTGGACTAATTCTAGTCTAAGTATCGGTTATGAGTGATTAGTTAAGGTGTCTGATGAGTAATAAAGCAGAGAACAGAGGAGTGTTACAAACTATCACTTGAAACAGTTTAACACAAAAGGGTGAGACAAAAGTCTCAGCAATCAACCAACCTACTTAAAAGGCATACCAACAAGTGTAAATGAGAATTAGTGAATAACTGGCATATAACATTGTTTTATAGGTCATACTCAATTTCCAAACCACTCAACAACCCTCTCTAATCACATTCCATAATATATGTGAAGAAAATCATAATAACATCATCATAAACATACATCTCTAATCAAATGCAATCACATAATCACTTTTCTTACATTGAGTCTCTCTTGTGACTCCCCCAGCCTTATTTCCTCTGACTGAACCCATAGCTAGTGCTGACCCAGATGACTAGTAGCTACCCATAAAGCTAGCCGTTCAAGTGATGTGGATTAGTCAGATCCACAGAGCACAAGTTCGGACCACAAGTTCTTTCCCCAATACCACTAGGGGTGTCATAGGCCCTCATAACGCAAAGGACTTAGGATCATTCAATGTACAACCGAAAGTCCTCCATTCTTATTTCCTCTTTAAGCATGCTAAATATTCACCCCCTTATTTCCTCTTTGATGACTTCCCATCTGTCACAACATCCACCTCTCCCAATACACAATATTCACTTTATAGAACTCAATCGCGACATATCCACAATTTTCCATCAACAGATGATCACCCAACAAGATATTCAAATCAATAATTTTCTCGCTTAAAGGTCACAAATGAAACACAAAACCTCCTCTAGAGGCATTTGCAAACATAGCCATTTCAACATGTCAATTATTTGACTCAAAATTTCACCATGCATTTTTCAGTATTAGCAATGTTGAGTTTATCAAATAATCATGTTAATATGACAATAATTCAAAATCATTTATAAACATGTCCCCAGCACGCATGATAAGTAGAGGGTGGTTACCTCACGCCAAAGCAATAATACACTACCACAACAATTCTGCAGCCCAAAGCTTAAGTCACCACAATATAGTCAATCTACACAGTTCATTCAATTCAATATTAATGAAATACTATCCTAGAACAATAGTAGGCAACTTTAAGTAAATCTTGCTCCTTATTTGAACTTTGAGTCCTTAAATAATTCCCCGCATAAAGTTATAATTTAAATTATTTATCCCCTCCACACTTTGGTTACCCAAAATATACTCAAATCCCAATTAAATTTTGCTCAGTGAAATTAGATCGGTTTCAAGGTCCCAAAATAGTAGACTTTGGGTTTATACCCAAGAAAAAATTATTATAAAGTCAAAATAAACCCAATTAAAAAATCTAAACCAATTATGATCCTTTATTAACATCTCTCTACCTTTCTATGGTTTTACATTTCTAAAACTCAAAACTTCATCAAAACATTAACCCAAAAATATTCTCACAGCCTAGGCCAAAATTACTACCATTAAGAAGAGAAAAACATTTAGAACAATTTTCATGAAGGAAGGAAAGTGAGAAGGAGAGGTTTTGCTTACCAAAATGATCTCAATAAGTTTCCCTAGCAGAGCTCTACTCGATCACTAGCTGAAACTGGAGGAGAAGAAGGAAAATAGGAAAAGAATGCGAAGGATGGGTATTATAAGGGGGTCACGTGACATTCACCGTGGTGGAGCTATCCCTAGACTACACAGCTCGCTAGAAATTGGATGATGACTGTGGTGTAATGGACCTAAGAGGAAAACCCTGAAAATGAACCCAAGATCATTGTGATGAAACTAATAGTTAGCTGTGGTGAAAGTGTCTCGAGAGCAACCTACGCTGCTTGATGAATGATCACCTCAGTGAACCCCACAGATGGTTGCGATGATGGAGACCTGAGAGGAAATTCTCTCTTAAAACAATGGTTCCCAACAATGGCCACAACAAACTCCCTCAAACCCTCAAAAATAACAATTTCTAAAATACTAGGGGAGTTTTCATCACATAGATCATCACTTACCCATAATTAACTCCTAATTGACATTAGGGATGTTACAAAGAGGACTTGACGGTTGTAATGGTTAGCGAAGGTCAAATGCAATGGATGGAACTAAGAAAAGAAACTTAAGTACTCAGCATTGTAGGTAAACTCTTCATCATATTAAAATTTCAACAGAAGGGTTTTTCTTCTTCCCTCCTTTTTTTAGCTTAATCTTTAAACACTTTACCTCTCATCCCATTATTCTCTCCCTCTTCGATATTTATTTATGCATATATATATTTACTTCTTCTTTTCTTTTCTCCTTTTTACTTTGTTTTGAAGAAAATATATGTTCCAAAGAGAGATAGCCAGAATGAATCACTGAGGTTAATCAACAATATATTATCTTAATTGTCAAATTGCTCAAGTACTCAAGAAGGAATGGTTCAAAAGCGTGGCAATGGTAAAGTGTTTGGGCTTGTATTTCGGCCAAAAGATTTCGAAATGAATGCCTCTATCATTTTTACAAACCATTTGTTCATCAAGTCTTGATTAAGAACTAGAATAAGTTATAGAGAGAAAAGAATTTAAGCAGACTCACACACTTAAACGAATTAAGGCTCAATAATTCTCACAACAAGGTCAATATCTCAATTAGTCAATCTCAAGGTTCAAAAACTAACAGTGCTAACGTTGAAATGCACCCACATTTTCTTCTTGCTCAAAACCTTGACTGTGTAGTTAGTTAAAGGTCACTTTTATTTAAAACATGGGTGGTTTTTGGAAGCACAAGTGAAAATCAAATATATATATATGGAAATTTTTTAAGAGTTTTCAGAATCTAAAGTGGGAGGATTTAAAATGAGGGGGGCTCATGAGATTGCTAGCACATTTATTAATAATATTAATTTTTTTTAAATGACCAATCGCCATAGCGAAACCAGGGCATTACTGAAGTGAGGTACACCCAAGAGGGTGACTCTGGAGACAAGCATAACTTCACCGCAGCAAAGCAATGTTGAGAAGCAAAAAGAAGGGATTTCTTTAGAACTTCATTGCAGTGAAACCATAAGATACGAAGGTGGTCAGAGAGCAACATTGCCATACAATTTCATATCCACTTGGGCACTAAACTCAAAATTTCCTAAAATTTTTTAGGCCTTTGGACAATTTTATGTATTGTCAAAGTGGCTGAAAATAGGTTTTGAGGTGCCCTAATTTATAAAATTGTTTCCAACAGAAAGTCAGAAACAATTTGCTGAAATGGCAGTACGAAAGACCAAAAATTCCTGATCAGGGTTTTTAGAAGAAAATTTATTAAGGGCATTCATGAATGAGTTTTGAGAAAAGAAAAGTACCCTAATGAGTTTATGAATTATGGAAATTTTTGAGGGTCTAATATGTCCTTAATGATCAAAAAATTCCTGAAAAGAATTTTCGATAGTCGAAAATGAGATAAAGTAAGGGTATTTTTGGAAAAGTGGCCTTGTGGGGTTAGAGGGCTGCAACTTTTCAAGCTCTTATGTAAAGATGAAGGACAAAGAGAGATATTTTACCAGAGCAATAGATTTTATTAGTGTAAAGTTGCTCTGGCAGTGCAAGTGGGCCCCACACTCCATTAAATCACTTGGTATAGATTTAATAAAGCCCTCAAGACTTCATTTGCTGCCCATTTTCGTGCAACAACTTGGAGAAAGAGCGAGAGGCACAAAGAGAAGAGTAAGGGCCAAGGAGAAAGAGAATTCAAGCAAAATCAAAGGTAAGTTGATGGATTTAGCTTGATTCCTTCTATTAAAGTCATCCATGAGTCTTGCTTTCTCTTTTAATCGATTTATTTCTCCTTATATGTCATTGTGTAGCCTATGATGATAAAGAGTGCTTAAGAGATAAAATGAGAAAGATTAAGAATTGGAAGTAATAAGTGCTTAGAATCAGCTCAATGCATGCTTTACTGCATATTGATGTCTAGGTTGAGTTGATTTGAAGTTGAGATGAGTTTTTGGCATAAACCCTTACCTCTAGCTGCTGAATGAATCCTATGAGGCATGTATATGCTTGTGTACATGCCATTTAATGGCGGGAAAGTGGTGTAGGATTGGAATTATGAATGTATGTGCAAAGAAATCTTTCAAAATTCCATTTCCTTCCATTTTGGTAAATTTCATGCAGCTAAGGTTCAAGGGTGAAAGAGTATGATTTTATGTGTTTTGATGCTTCCATTGAGTTTAGAAGGCAAAATTGTGTAGGGTAAAAGTAAGAACACAATTTTGGAAGCATTAGAATCGCATTTGCTAAATCTAGAAGCTAAGAGCCTTAAGTGGTTATCAAAGAGATTTCATGAAGTGTTAAGGGTCATAGCACATCAGTAATAGCGCAATATTGATGTTAAGCACTCCATAACATGTGTAGGAGTAGCAAGGTGGTAAGAAGAGTCTTAAAGTGCAAAGGGGAAGCCACTTAGAGTTAAATTGGAAAGTCAAAGTGCATGAGGTAGCAATCCTTCTAACTTTTACATCTACTTTGCATTGATTGTTGTATGTGTTAATTGCCATGTGTGAGGTATGGTTGAAGCCATACAACATGTAAATCCTCTCTTGTGAGTGTGCATGGTTGTAGCTATTGAATGATTGCCTTGGCCTTGTGCAAATGTGATTATATGAGTAAGGTTTTGTTACAAGTGTCATGGCATGTTAGTTTATGTTCAATAAATCATACATGTTGATGTTTTACTTAGAAATAATTGCTACTGGGATTTCTTTGAAATCTCATTCTTTCCAATAATAACTAATAGGCACAACTTCCAAGGGCAAAGGGAAAGAAGTGCAAGAGTAAGTGGAGATGGCTTCATGAAGATATTTTGCACATGTCATGTTGTACATGCTTTGTGATGTATATGTTCATTACTATGAATTTTTAGATCAATGTAAATTAAACTCCTACACTAAGTCATTTTGGTGTTATGCGATGTAAATAAGTGACTGATAAGGTGAAATGCATGAAGAAATGAGATTGAGCATGCAACTTGGCTAAAAAGGGCCCAAAGCCCTTAAAAAGTGACAAAATAGGATAATTTGAGCAAATGAAATCCAATGGTCATGAAATTTTGCATGCGATTAGAGCTTTTCATAAGCTTTCTATAGATTCCTAATTTTCTCAATTTGGACTTGTGTACAAAAAGTTATGCATTTTCACCAAAAAAAAAAGGTTATGCATTTATGAACCTCAGCTGAAAAACCAGAAAAGTTGATAGTAGCAAAGTTTGCCCCCATGAAGTTCAAAGTTGGCCCCAGTGAAGTGCATTTTAGAATAGTTCGCTGTAGTGAACATGGTCAGAGAGAAACTTATGCTTTCATTAGAAAAGTTTGCCGCAGTGAAACCCAAAGTTTGTCGTAGCGAAATCCCCCAGTTTGGACCAAATGAATAGTGATTTTTCCAACTTTTCCCATCTTTGATTGGGCATCACTTTGGTCCAAGGAATATTGTTTGCTTATAAGGGGTTGAGAAAGCTTTAGTTAGAGACCTAAATCACTTGGTTTAAGCATTTCTAGAATTAGTTGTGAATCTTCAAATTTGGGCCAACATTTTATGTTTATGAAGAATAGTAACTCAAGTGGGTATTTTGAAATTCACCAAGATAACTAATTCTAGCTCATATAGTGGACTCCAAGGGTCCCATTAAGGTCTCTAATGCATAATGAAGCTAGAAAAGAGAGGTGTCACATAAAGCAGCACAACAAGAAAGCCATGAAGCTACGAATTGCAACAACAAGCATAACACCAGAGTTATGGAAAGTAGAAAGTAAAAACAAGGGGGTACATAAGCATCTAACCGAAATGATAGAAAACCAAATAGAAAGACAAAAAATAGAAACAAGGTAAAACTAAGGCTACATGGCCGCATTTACATCGTTTCTGCCCTCATCTAGTTCCACCGAGGACGCGCCAGCTCCAGACGTCCCTGCCGTATTCAAAACATCCTCCTCAGGGGGGAAGCTAGAAATGCAAATGCTCTGTAATGAGGGTGTCCATCTTACACTTGTACCTCCTGTCTAATTCAAGCTGCTAAAGAACTGTAAGGCAAAATTGATGGAAGTCCGTCGAGAGGGACTCCAAAGTGACTGGCTCGGGAGTGGTTGGCTGAGCAAGAACCTGCTGTGCTGCATAAGGTGCAGCAATATTGGGAATGAAAAGGGGTGGTTGAGGAATGGAGGGACATTTCAGGTGCTTGTTTTTGAAAGGAACGAATTGGTCAAAGTAAGGATCATCAAGCTACTGAGGAAGGCCGGCAACGAAAAGGTCTGAGATTAGGTGTGGGAAGATAATGACATTAGAGAGTTTAGGGGTATGGATGGCATCATAAAGGGCCAAATAGATAAGGCTAGCTATATCAAACTCAAGGCCCATCATAAGAAAATAGATGCACAAGGCCTATTTCTTAGGGATCTACTAGAGTTGGGGAGTAGGGAGGACATTGCTACACACAAGGTGGAGAAATGGTTTGGTCTCAACCCTCAAATCATTATGCTTAAGGTACATCTTAGAACCTTTAGGTCGAAACCAAGAGGAACCCAATTTGCATAGGGTTTGGAAAATCTGATATGAAGGTTAAGCATTCCTGAGGCCCTAAAATGATTAGTTCCACCAGAGGGTAGGCCCAAGTGAGTCCTAATGATGGATTCAGATATGGCATAATACTGAGCTACCTCAAAAGACTCAATGTAGAGGGCATTGTAGAATCGCGCATAGGTATAAAAATGGTGCACAAACAGGAAATTGCCACCCATACGAGGAGCAACCAGACCAATCAATCCTGAAGCAATGATTTGGAGGACAAAGGAGCCATCTTTTGGCTCAAGAGGGAACTCTCTCTCTCTTTGTGAAGGGGATGCTTGTCTATTGTTTCAAAGAGTTCCTCATAAGAGGGTTCATCCTCATGGTCAGGGGAACGAGAGGCTGAGGGATTTTTGTTTTTAGGCATGATTGTCTGGCCATGAAATAGAATTATCTGAACGAGAGGATGGAAGCGGTGAGTTGAAATGAAATAGTGGAGGAAGCTATGGGTTTAAGAATGTTTAAACCCAAAACGTAGAAACAAGAATACGAACGGTTTTTGGGATTTTGCTGTGGTGAAAAGTAAACAACACCACAATGAACATACCCCAAGAGATAGATAGAAGAAGGAAGAAGGGATAGCCATGGCAAAAATCTGAGTACGGTATAGCCAACACCATCCTAGAGGAGCAGCAACTAGAAGGCAACATAACCGTGGAAAAATGATAAGTTAGCAGTGATAAAGGGTACCTAAGAGGAAAATGGAACCAAGGACAATACATCACCACAATAAAACATTAAGTTAGCCGTGGTGAAACCTACCCAAGAGGAATAAACACAGCATGAACGTGACATTGCCACAGTGAAGTATAGAGTTAGCCATGGTGAAACACTCCCAAGAGGCAAAAATCTTTGTTCCAAACACACAACAGAAAGCAAATCACATAAAACATGCAAAACTCTCAGTGCCTAAATGTCAATAATGCTCAATCAAAACACATTCACTAAGGACAATTGAAAAGCTATAGACTTCTCATGTAGTTAGACTCAATAAAGGCAAACGCAAGAGACCAGATCAAATGGGAATGCTGTTAAATTGAAAAACTACAGACTAAACTGAAGCCATTCTATTTTCCTACTGAAGTGTTCCTCCCCCACACTTATCCATTATACTAATACACCAAAAACATGTCATAATCAATAACATGGGAAGAGTAGGTGAATAAGTGAAGGAAAGAAATGATCTGGGAGTTACAGGGGCTTGTGATTATCATGGTAAAGCTTTAGGAGATGTCCATTGACTTTAAGTATGGCTCTAGTTTGGTCATCCAAAAGCTCCACCATCCCAAAATGATAGACTGTCATAACCAAATAAGGCCCATCCCACCGATCATTGAATTTTCCCGGCTTGAAGGTGAAGCAGGCCTTGAATAATAGTGATAGAACCCAATATTTACATGGTTTTCTTGAGTGTTTTATGGTGTTTTGTAATACCTTTACCCTCATTTTGCATGCATTTATACCATTATTGATTATATTGATTCATGCATTGCATTGTACTTAGTTAAGGGTAAAAATGGGTCATTTATCTCATCCAAACTGTGAATGCCTTGATCTTTAATTCATTTAACTTCTACAAAGTTCTTTGCCTTTATTTGTAGGCATT